>VWYP01016019.1:63586-89446 GCA_013400435.1 Pycnonotus jocosus | reverse complement strand
CCACCCAAAAAGCCCCTCAGACCAACAAAAAAAATTATTTGTGAGAGAGAGCAGAATCTAAATTCCTTTCACAACACATTTCTGCAAGGGTGTTTTTTAGAATGCATCTAGAAAATTCAGCAATGGCTCACTGACAGGGTCCCACTCCATAATTCCTGGGGGACTGCTCCCTCCCTAGGGAGAAAGGCCTTTTGAGTTTCACTAAGGTCGTGAAGGAATCAATACCGCTAAACAAAACCCCTTAAACTAAAGAAAAGAGGCAATTCCCTCTGCTGGTATCTGCAGCATCTCCACGAGGGGTCTCTGCAGACGCGGCTACAGCAGCAGGGGCTGCACTGTGGGCAGGCAGGAGGAGAGGGATGGGGGATGCTGGGGATGGGGGTGAGGGGATGGGGGTGATGAGATGGGTGGCTTCACAGCTACACCAGCTTTGATGGAGCAAAACGAAGGAAGAGACCAGGAGCACACAGATGTTCTGCATCCTCTGATGCACCACCCCAGCCCCAGAGGGCAGCAACAATTGCAACTCTGGGCATTCACTCGAGAAGAAAAGCATGCAGATGTGACAGATAAAGCTTTTTCTAGCCTTTCCCTCACTGCATTAATTTTCAATATAGACAGGGTTAAAGTAGGAGTGTCCAAGGCTTTTTAGTTCCTTTGAATAGCCCCAGGGTTCCTGTTCCTTCATTAGTACTTCCTCCCAGCAATAGTTTGTCAGTGCAGGACACTAAGCTGCTTTTTTGGATGAAACAGGCTAACCTGATCCTTATCTTAAAGGAGGCTTTACTTTTTCTTCTATTCTAAACTTCTGAAAATTAGCACTGCAGGCACTGTGTTCAGACTCTTCATGTCTGTTTGCCTGTGAATGTGGACTCATATTTAGCTGTCAGAAAATTAGTCATTTTCTGTATTGTAAATTTGAAAAATATAGAAAATAGAGTGAAAAGAGACCTCAGGATTATAACCTCACCCAACCAGCTTCAGGAAGCAGGAATCAACTCTAGGTGATGTGTTTTTTATAATTATCAACACAAGCAGTTTAATATTTGTAATGATGGTGATTTCCAGCCCTCCTAGGGAACTGATTTCCATCTTTCCTGATAAAAGGAGATCTCCTGGTTTCTCACCTGTGGCTATTCTATTACCTTTAAACCCATGTGTCCTTGCAGACTTGACCATTTACATAGAAGAATCTCAATCCCTTCTTTCTTCCCCACTTGGCTAAGGACATGCTTTGCTCTTCCCTGCCAAGCACTGAACTGCTCTTACACCAAAAGGACTCCAGTTGAGTTAAAGCCCAGGCTACCCTGTGCCTATTGACTCACTGGGATGGAGGGCTCCTCAATTTAAAATGTGAGATATTTTATCTATATGTGTAATATGGATACTTTGAATTTATTCACTTTTATTAAAGACTGGAGGCTTCAGTAAGAAGCTGGCATATAAGCAGTATAGGCACTTTAGTCTTGCCTGACTAAATTTTCCAATTAATTTCAGTTGATCACCTTGAAAAACTACACTGAACCATGTAAATCAGAAAAGCTTTCTCTACTACTCATTTTAAAACATTATTGTGTTTAAAGAAAAACTGGAGTCTTTCTCCTCAGCTGAATCAGAAAATCAGATCTCTATACACTGAGAGCAGCAAAAAATATCTGTCCTGGATTCAAATATTCCCAAATGATGTTTAATCCCAGGCCTCAAACACAGCTGTTTTCTGTGATACAGAATGTTCTTTAGTGTATATAAGCTTTCCTGAGCATGGAGGGAAAAGCTCAGAGCTTAATGCTCTTATTTTCATGTTCATATTTTGATACAGAAAGCTGATCAGATAGAGGTGAAAGGCTATTTGATGCTTTCTTAACCTGATCAATATTACAGGGCTTCTTATCTCTTTTAAGTAGAGTCACTGGTGTGGAAAAAGGTCTTTAGGTGCAAGACTCATCCTACCTGCTCAGCTAAAGTGAAAGGCATCCCAAATGCTGGCAGCACTGAATGTAAATGTTTAAGGTCTGGAACAGGTTCTGGTTCAGCAATCTCCAGTTTCCTCAGTCCCCAGCAAGAGTGGGCACCCAGAGCCTCACAGGCAGAGAGAAAGAGGGAAAATAAAAGAGCAAAAGAATCCCAAACAAAAAACCTACAAAAAAGTAATTGAACAAGCACTTTCCCGCTTCACTGCATTTCCATCCCATGAAGCATTAACCATTTATAATGTATACAGCCTTCTCCCTGAAGGCTGCTGGAGCCTTTTGCAAGCATTTTATGCAAGACTCGGATGTAACAGTGCTGAATTCCATGTTTACAAAGCTTGACAACAATTTACTGCAGATTTTACAATAAACTCTGTGTGTGTATGAGTATGAGGAGTTTGAGGTACATATTTTCCCATGCTGCCTTCTAACGGCTTTTCCTTACAGAGCAGGTGAGGCTCTATATTCATATATATTTTGAAAAGGTCTCATCTCAAACACTGAACTTTCACATCAGGCAAGGCACTGATCTCCATGCACTTTATTTGACTGTGTCATTCTAGGTGTTATCTCTTGACTTTTGTAAAGAAAACAAAAAACCCCAAACAAACAAAAAACCAAAACAAACAAACAAACAAAACCCCCCAAAAAACAACAACAACAAAAAAACCCACCCCAAAACCAAAAAGCAACTGGTGGGGCCAGGACATTGAGCTGTAAAAATATCCCAGAGAAGAAACAAAAGCAGACATGCAGATATATCCCTACTGTCCTTTTTCCATCAAATTTTGTGTGTTTCTTATGAACAGAATAAAAGTGTTTGTTCTGGTTTGGATCTGACTGATGTGGTTCACACCAACACTGCTCCAGCAAAATTCATGGGTGAGCAGGGGCTACCCTTCTTAGGACACTTCAGGTAGCTGCAGGGATAAATTAAACTGCAATTCTCTCATGCAAGGAGTGGAGGCAGGGAAATCTGGCATGCCCTGGGTATCTCACAGCCCCTCTGAAGATCTGGAGTGAAGAATGGTCAAACTGACCTAGAGAAGCAAACAGCTACCCAAGGTAACTTGTATTATTCATATTCTTTACTTCCAAGGATACCAGTATGCTTAACAACCCCATTTAAAAGCACATTTTTGGAAAGTTACAGCCACTTCTGAGTAATGGATCTATATTAGAGCCCTTTAGGGCCATATGGGAAGAGCTGTTTTCTGGTTAATTTCCATCCTTTAAAGAAGGTCAAAGGAAGATTTGCAGAAAATAACATTGGAAAGAAAGTACATGAACCCGTTCAAAACACACAGATCAGTAGATTCAGTGAGACAGGCATTGAAATCTTTTCCTGGTCCCAAATATGCCTCACTAGACAATGTGGAACTTGCTCTTTTCCAGTTTGCAGGTGGGCAAATGCCTCTGAACTAGGCCACAGGGATTTTGGTTTTATCTATAATCCAAAGGGATGAGAATTAGAACTGACAGGGGCTAATTATGGCACTTGAACACAAGAATCTTAATTGAAATAAATCAATGTCAGCAATGATGGTAGGAAAAAAGAACTGATTCAAGAGATTTAAAATGGAAAAGAGGAGGCTGAATTACCCTTTTATGGTTTTCAGAGAGCCTGTGACTGATGCAGAGCAGAATGTTTTTTCACAGGGGTAAAAAACAAAAACGAAGCAAAACAAAGCAAAACAAATCAAAGCAAAACAAAACTCCCCCCAAAGCTGCCACCACCACATGCAACTGCTCTGCTTCATGTCACTCAGAATTATTGCCATGAGCATTTTGCAGATTTGAAACTGGGATGGGTTGCAGTTTTTATGACTATTTGGCTCAAAAATTCAAGGAGATATCTAAAACCCAAGAGAACTGGAATACAGAAGACAAAGACTAATTAAAGGCTTTGGGCTGTGTTGCAGCTCTGTTCTCCCTAAACCCTGTGATCTCTGGACAGATGGCCATTTGATGTTTCCTGGGTCTCCAATGTTCCAGGAATTAGAAATGTCTCAGAAAAAAGTCTCTTCAGTGGTTTGCTTTTTGGTTTTTTATATCTGTAATTAACCTAGTAGAACTCATAAAAATATTTCCTACTCAGCTATCTCTCATCAAAAATGAAAAGTAGTCAAAAGAACTGCATAATCTTAATTTCTTCCCAACGTCCAAAAAATCTTGGGTGAAAAAGTTCTGGCCCAGATTACAGGATGATAGAATATTTTCTCAAGTTCCTCGAGTTTTTCTCAAGTTTGTTTCTGCTGCACCAAATGAAGTACAGTCTAGTTTGCAGTACTTCTGTTTGCCAGCTTTGTCCCTCGCTACACAGGTGCAGTCTCTTGGTTGTGTAAATCTATAGGGATTTACAATGGCTTTGTGGGGATGGCAGTGGCACAAATTAAAGAGTCACCTGTCAGATTATACTCTTTTCTGACCCAAAGATGGGGCAACTGAGAGGTATTTAAAAACTTCTATTCCATTTTCAGTCTCATGTGGAGGGTGAGACAGTACAGATGTTATAATTCACACAATCACAATCAGAAGCCAACTATTTCCTAATTACAATGCATTATAAGCATTTCTTGGCCTATCAGCTTTTGCCACACAATGTTGTAAATGTCTTAAAGACAATAAACTAAAATTACCCCTCGTGAATCCTACTACAATGCATCTTTCATAGTTCTATTTCTCCAAAGTATCTAGTCTTATTTGCAAGGCCATCCTTTTAAACTTGTTTCTAGTTCCATTTCTCTCTCAACAATGTCCATCCTATTCCATGGCATTTCCAGGTCAGCATTTCTTGTCTCATAGTTTGCATTCAGATGGATACTATGGGAGCCTTCTGTCAGGCTTGGGGAATTCTCTACAAATCCATTTCCCACAGTCACCATCATCTGTTGTTGCCATTGAAGGGTCAGAGCTGGAGACCAGAGTGATTCAGGTACCAGAATCCAACCATCAGCTATTTGTCCTCCCACCCAGGTAATTCATTTATCCTTCAGAACTGGAAGTGGCCAAATCAAATTAGGAAAGATCAGCTGGCAACTCAGAATCTGTCTTTCCTGCTTAGACTCCACTAAATCCCAGTCCATGGTTTGCCTTCTTTTATTTCTTGTTCTACTCATTTTCCCTTCCTTCTTGTCTGTCTCTCTCTGAAGCGACACTGCATATTACTGACTCTAACAGATGTTTTTATTGTCATGTATTCTCCTTGTTTATTGACACATGGCTAGACAGCTATTAGGAATTAATTAGAGGATTAATTACACCAGAGTCTGCTCCTGCACACAGCATTAAAGGCTATTGCCAGGGCTGGGTTTCAGGTTTCATCCCATTTCTGGGATTAGCCGTGTGAAGCACAGCATTCCTCTGTTCAGCAGGGATGGCAGCGAGGGTTGATCTCTGCTGAGGGTCACACTTGAAGGCTGCTCCCAGGGCAGGCACCCACGAACTTCTCTACCAGAGCCCTCAGGCTGGGTTTGCCCTTGCAATTATCGTTAATGAGGCTGATGTGCAGGGTGTGACCAGGGCAGCTGCCCGTGGAGGACAGAGACCTCTCCCAGCCTTGCCTCCGTGTTCATTTTGTGTTTGCATTTTGCATTATTTTTACCTTATGAATTGTTCAAACCCGAAAGTAAGAGCTAGAATGACCTGACATTCAGGAGGTCCATGGAAGCAAATCCAGAACTCATCACTACTGGTTTGGAAAGTTAAAAAACCAAACAACAAAACTGAAATTTATTCCACTTTTTCTCATCTTCCTCTACAAAACTGAATGCTCTTTTAGTGCAAGAAGAATGTTTATCCCTAAACTCTCATCAGCCGGCATATATTTTTTTTTAGAAAAACATGAGTTATCAATATGCTAGCAGCTAGATTAAGGTTTTATTTTGCATGACCCAAATTTGGCCACGAATGCTTTTCCCATATATATCTGCATAATATTTCTGCACAAAAATATCTCAGTTATCTTTCAGTTTTAATACCACTTCTTGGAAATACAGAGGTCAACAATTAATAAGCTCATTAAAACTTACAAGCTGCTTTGATTAATATTCCTTGTCTAGTTCCTTGAGAAATGTACTGTATCTCCCAGGCTAATGAAGACAAGGCAGAGTTATTTAGGTGTTTGTTAACAAAGCTGATTTGCATATAATTAACTGAAAAGAACTCTGTCTTTACAAGGGAAACTCTGCCAATCTCTTTTGCTAGGGTGTTTTATGTAAACAGGCTAAGTCCATGCCAAATTAACAAAGGAAGTTATGTGCTTAAAAAACTAAATTAACTCAAAGGGATACAATTTTGGGGGCTATAACTGATAAAAAGTAAAGCACATATTAGAAAACAAACTGCCTTCTTTCAGATGCTGTTTATTCTGTCATGTGGGATTTTTCTTGTATGCTCTCATTCTTTTAATTAGTTAGATTGGTTTTTAGGCATTTAAATGAACAAAGACTCTCATATTGGATTGCTCTTTCCTATGACCTACTTATGATAAAAATTATTACCATTTCAGCAAAGCCATGGTTTTGTCTTCTGTAAGATTGCTTATTCTACACCTGTCGTACACCCTGAAGCTCTGAATATGAAATATTATACAAAATAACAAGCACTTGCAGCCCGCAGGGTGACCAGGCCTTCATTTAAAATATATTTCATCTCAGACAAAAAGAAAGGCATGGGCTTTTAGCCATTCACTTCCCATTTTGTCATCATGATTTCCTCACTAGAAGGGTTTCCAGGTGTTGGGAGACACTGCTTGGGGACAAGGCTGGGTCACCACACCTGGAGGTCCTTGGAGGTCATGGGGATGTGCAGCTCAGGGACATGGTTTGTAAGTAAATTTAGCACCTAGTTCGTGGTTGGGCTTGATGACCTTGGAGATCTTTTCGAACTTAAACAATTCTGTGATTCAGAGGAACACTTGAGAGAGCAAAATCACCCTAAATTAACAGCTAGCTATCCAGTGAGATCTTAAGATCAGGATCATGAGACGCTGCACAAAAACAAAATGCAGTTGAAGGTACACAAATCTGTAGATCAAGTAAAGAAGCTCCAAAAGCTCCTGTCTCATGGCCTGACCATGCTACAGGATCCTGTACAACCTTGTTTGTGTCAGTTTTCTAAGGCTAGTAGGAAACAGATTTTTTTAAAAAATTAAAAACTATAACCCTATTGAAACCTTGTTTACATCAGGTTATATAAAAACTGTCTGATCTCACTGATTACATTCAACTTCCAAACTGCCTCTTCTACAATTACTCGAATTAATACAATTACTATTTCTTCACTGTCCAGCTTTATACACATTTCTCCTATTTATTTATGTACAAAATGTTTTATATAAGAAAACAAAAGACGTCACATCACAAGCCAATTCTTGCTTGTGATGTGACAAGAAGTTTCAGGAAACTTTCCTGGAGAACTTTGTCTACGCTGAGAAAATCTCATGGAACAGAACAAGGCATTTAGGTCCTTAAATAAATAAAACTCTCTTAAAGCAGAGAGAGAAAATGGTGAGCAACAGAGCTTCCAAAATCCCAAACCTTTCTCTGCTTTACTTGCTACCATAGCAGTAAACAGAAGAAAAACAACATATTAAAGACAAGCTTGTGGACACACTGGCACTTCCAGTTATGGATTTGGTCCATGAGATGGACGGAATCTGCCCTCTGTGGGGACAAAAAAAAATAGCAAACAAACATGCAAAGTGCATCTCCAAATAATCAGTAATAAAAAAAAAGGACAATGCATCCAATGTTTGATCAGATCTGAAGAGAAAAAAACAATCCGCACAGCAATAATAAAGGAACTGGATGGGCCAAAAGCAGGGAATGGGAGCAAGGTGGAAACAGTTTGATGAGTTTGAGGGTCTTCCATTCTGCTGTTCTCACTCATTTCAGAGGTTTTCTCAGCTGTCTGCATAGCTGAGAAGCTCAACAGAGCCCTTTGCTACTGCTGACAGCCTGCTGGTGCATGACTGAGAACTGACCTATTTGCAAAGCAAGAAGAGACCGGTAAACTGCAAAAAAGCAAGAGCTGGTGAAGCTGTCATGTTACTGGTCCAAATCATAGCCAATGACCCAATGCAGATAACAGAAAAAGGCAAACTCTCCAACCAAATGTCCGGTTATACTCATGTGTAAATGCTCCACACCAAAATAAATCATTGCAAGTAAAAAACAGATTAAAAGTAGTAGCATTAGTTTTGATTTTGGAATGTCACAGGAAAGTCAAAAGCTTCCTTTTGAAACAGATCTAAACAGGCTAATAGGTCTGCTTTGAAACAGAGTATCCTATAGAATGTTTATTATTGCTTTATTTTAAATTATATTACAGCTGACACACTGTTACTCAGGATCATTTTAAGCTGTTGTGTGAGAAAGGACCCTGCTAACTTGTCCCACTGAGCTGAGTACAAAAGCCAGTGGTGTAAAATGGACAGACCTGTATAAGAATCAGTCTTTAATTGCAAGAATAATTGCCAGCCAGATCATGGATCATTCAGTGAAACCACTGGAAAGAACCTGAGAGACTAGAGAATGATATCAAAAGGTGGTTCACCATTTTCTCCTGACCTAGATAATTCTTGTTTTCCCTACTGCAACATTTGTAAAACTTTATCACCTCCTAAATATTGCTTAAAAAAAAAAAAAAGGAAAAAAGAAATAGGTGGCACTAAAGAAAGTATTTCTGCCACTGTTATTGGATAATTCAAGTCAACCTCAGACAAATGGACATACATGAGTTTTGTGCCAACACTTATTTTGCTGTTTCATTATTAATAGTAGGATACTTACTCTAATCACAGTTGCTACTCTCTAGACAGAGTCTACAAAATACAATAAATATGAATCAAGCCATTTACAAAAATTTACTGCTGGAGAAGGATGAATATTCTGGGAGAAAAACTGTCTGGCACTGTAATGCATAGACCATGTGAGACTGATCCCAGCCTCAAATCTGAGACAGCAAGACTGCTGTCACCAAGCTTTTTCTAGGTAGAACTGAGATAAATACCCATTCTCTAGGATTTTTCCAGGTGCATAGTTTATTTAGAAGTTAACTTTAACATGGCAAAGTTTGTGCCACCTTAGAAAACTGCAGCAGTTGATTCAATGCTGTAAGGACAGAGCTGTGGAAAGCGGCTCAGATGGAAAAGGACCAGGTCCCAAGAACCCAAAAACCTGGTTTGCATCGACTGAAACATAGATGCGGTGTTTACTGGTGTGAGTAGGCAGTCCACAGTAAATCTAATTAAATTGAGGAACAAAAGGACTCTGGAGGGTGCAGAACCATGAATGGAGCCTGCCTTTTAGGCCATTCACTCTGAATGATTGTGTGTTCCCAAGGCTTTCAGAGACTTTCTCTTTGGAAACAATGAAAGAGTGAAAAAGGGACTTTTCTTCCCACTGCAAGGTGAGGGAGTTAGATAATGCACCTCATTAATTACAGGGAAATCATCACCACCGAACACGAAGCCAAAGAAGAGGCCAGACTGACTTTTTCTTTTTTTTAATATTGTTCAGTCACAGTGACAGAAAAATAAGTAATAAATCAGAATCAGAGTGCACTTGATGGTTTTATTTTGCAACTCATCTTGCTATTGTGACAGCCTGACACTAATTAGCACTCAATGCACAGGGGATGGATGGCTGTGGCCAATGGATCTCATTAGCTGCTGTGAAATTTTCGTGCCAAGACCAAGAACACCAAAGAACAGAGACCCCAGCAAATCTCCTGTCAGCAGCTGTAAGCATCACCACGGAGCCATGGGTGCATAAATCAGAGGGCACAAAGGAGGTCCACACAGCCAGCTGCCTAGATTTTCATGGATTTATTAACTTATCTCGTGAAGGCAGAGAACTTGCCAAAGAGAAAATTCCAGTCTCTCACCAGTGTTTGAGTTGAGCCAGCCCATGGAGAGGGAAACTGGGGGCACCTCAAAGCCTGTGGCACTGCTCCTTCATGTGTCTGTGTATCAGCAGATGTGCCATTCCAGGGGTGACCCAGTTTGTGATCACCTTGGGGACAGGGATGGAAAGACACATTGTGGGCTCCCTGCTTTGACCAGCTGCCTATTTGCATTAAGCTTACGAGAAATTGATTCTCTGAGGCTTGTCAGGCATGTTTGCAACTGCCCAGCAGCTCCATTCATGAAAGAGGAAGGGCAGGAGGGAAGGAGAGTCAAGAGAGAGATCAGAACAATCACGGCCACAAGCCCTGAGTGACAGCCTGGTCCTGCTTTAGGACATGGGGCTCCCAGCCTCTCTCTTCTGCTGTGCTCATCACCTGTCCCCATGTGCTCTCCTCCCACAGGCACTGTCAGGACCAGCCTGGGCACACCCCTGAAGGCAGACCTCTCCACTTCATGAACAAAACCCTAAAAGTCAAACAAGTCACTGAAATAGCAGAGATTCCTTTGACCTTTTCCAGTCCAATGAAATACAGCAGTCTCAAAGTTTCCCCCAGCAGCCTGTGTTTTACCTAAACCAAAGCAGAAGAGCCAACAGTTTAGGCTCCCAGGTGATCTCAGTGGTGGGGTGTGACAGGCTCCATGTCTGAGTGAGCTGGGAACCCACAGGGTTGGGCTTTTCCCACCTCAAATCCTGTCTCTTGGTGGCAGGCACAGTGAGAGCTGTCTCACAGTCACTTAGGTGACAACTGCTGTCCATACCAGACCTTTCAGCAGTGGCAGAGGTTTCCTAGCCTAGGGACTACATGCTTGATACAACAGCATCTCCCTTATCTTACAGCTCCTCTAACAAGTGTGAGACCAGCTCTGCTTAAAATCACATTTTAGGGAGAAGATCATGTAGAGGCTGCCAGGTCCTTTGGATTATGGCAGCTTGCAGGAGGTAAAACAATTAAACAATAAAACAACAGGAGTATGAGTGGATCCATTTTCTTAACACCCCTTCAAGGGATAAAGCACTTATTAGCTTAAATGTTTGTGCTGAGTGCGTAATTAGTCCTTGTATTTTTGAAAAGGTGACTTCTGAACTGAAAATTGAAAGAAACTTTCTTCTTAAAAGAGGATCATTTTGTGTAAAAAGTCTGCACGCAAAAAAGGTTGCTTTTAACTAAGTTTTTGGGTTTTTCTTTCTGTTTGTAATTTCAAAAAGTAGTAACAGATCAGAATTGGACATCCAAGTAGCCTCAGTGATCTAATGGCTCTTTGATTTCCTTTTTCCCAAAGACGTGAGTCAAAATACAGCATTTAAACCTAAGGCAGTAAGAAAAGGTCAATAGTACCTTTTTCTTTCTTTTTTTCTTTTTTTAAAATGAAACCCAGATATGGTTATTCATATTTCCTTTCAGAGATTGTCTGGGTTATTTTAACCAAGAAGTAGGAGAAATGTCATCTTATGTTTGTGGTGCAGCAGTCAAGAAAGTAGAGGTCTGCAATCTACCCACAATTCCCAGGCTCAGCTGAATACATCATCAAACAGAAGACAGTTTCTGGCACACAGAACTGGAATATCTTGGACCATGCTGTTTCTGGTCAGGCCTGTGTACGTAGCTTATTTATTTATGACATTTTTAATAGATGGAACATCAATATTTGATGTCATCCTATGAATTATTAAAAATCAAGAAAATCAAGAACATGAAATACAAACATCTACTTTTAAGTGACGATGGGGTTGTGATATCCATAAATAAATAATCTGGTGGCCAGGTCCAGCTTTCTGAGATTGAGTTAAATGAACAGGCACTTCAGTGGATTTACAGCATGTTTACAGCCATGTGTGTGGGAGCAGAATCTGACCAAGGGATTTCAAAGTTGAGTCTAATGAAGTTATCCCGGAGCAGTGTGTGAATTTCTAGCTCCATAGAAAATGTATTATTTAAATAAATATATATAAAATCTTTGGTTAGAAAGGGACAAGCAAATTAAATTTAGATAGATGTAGCTCTACTTTTGCTTTTTGGGTTCTTTATGATAAACAACAAAGGCCTAGTTTTACCTCAAAGAAATATGCTCTAAAAAAAAACCCAAACAAAAAACCTTTCAAAACGTTTGAAACAATATACCTGAAAATAATTTTCTGCAGCTGAAGAGCTTTTCACACTTTGTGCTCTCATAATTTAATTGACAGGTAATATTCATTAGACTTGCTGTTGCTTTGTTTATTAAACAAAAAGTGTTAGTTAACCAGTAGGAAACACTCTTTTTCTCTGCAGCAGTGAACTGAGATAAAGGCCACAACAGTAAGTGTCTTTCTTGTATATAATAAGACTTTATTGCCTACAATGACAAAAGACAAAACACAGGAGTAACTCTAATAGCATACTTTCACAGATGTGGCCTGATTCACAGAGAAATAAAGTAATTAAGTGGTAGAGCAACAACTGAATGTACTTCTCATGCATTCTCTGGCAACAAGAAAATTCCTTTGTTCCATCACAGTTTGAAGAATATGAAACTCTGTAAAATCCCACCTTCTTTTCTTTGTGGATAATGGGACACCAAGGAGGTAAAAGTAGGAGAACAGAGACAGGAGACATAATTAGGTTTTAGGGCTATTGAAGTTAAAACTTCTAAGATGTTTATGCCAAAACCCACCGAACTACTGGTGACAACTCAACATGGACTCTGCCACCTCTAATGGAAATATATTATGAGCCAAAATTCAGATTTTGCCCGATGTGTTTTGTAGTAGCACAATCATATTAAAAAATTGAGCATGCATTCTATGAATCCCAAATTAGCTTTTTCCAAATGTTTGTGTGTGCTTGTGTATGTTTGTAATTTAGGAAACAAAACCAATGTATTAGCAGAAGTAGGTACATGCATATGTGCAGACAGTGAATTTAACAAGTGTCATTTCTCTGTTCCTCAGCACTAAGCAGATGCCATTTCTTTCTTGCCTTGTTGTGCTTGATTGCTACTATGTGAATATATTTCTGAGCACCACCTTTGACATCTCTGACTTTTCCAAACACTGTAAAGTGTTCATGAACTATTTGTTTCTGCAGTGAATCCTGATTCCCTCACATTTTGTGTGCACATATGCCAGCAAGACATTGTAGCTGTGCTGGTTTTATCACAATAGTTTAATGTGCAGATCTCAAACACCATTATAAGGCTGCATGGATTGTTCTTTCCCAGCAGATGATACAGAGGTGTGGATAAGTTAAGAGAAACGACCAAGAACTGACAATGCATTAATGGATCAACCCATCACTGCCAAAGTCGTTCCAACAGATCCACGAGCATCAGTATCATGGCAAAGTGCAAACTGTCTTTTGCCCTCATAACTGAAATATCAGTCCTTAAATGAAAGGACATGGAACTTGCTTGTCTAGCAGAGTCTCTTTCATCCCATCTAGAGCCTGTACATTCCCAAGAGATAGACAGCTACAGCATCACTGTTCACGTGCCGTATCACACTCAGGGAGGGATGGGGATCTCACATGACAGATCCAGCATGTAACCTGACATGAAGGCGTCCCTTGACACTCAGATTTCTATTAAAGACATGAAGCCACAGAAGAATCCTACTGGCAATATTGCAGGAGTGACAGCAATTAACCAGAATCCATCTGACACAGGCCTATCTTAAAAACCTGCAATTTTAATTAAAACTGCAGCCTGTCATGGGTTTGCACAGTAGTCTCCTATCTGGTTCCTCTCTGTGGTAGTTGCAAATTACAGCTACCCCTTCCCTCCATTTTAATTAAATGTTAACCTGACATAATTGACTCACCTAAATTTTTGAGGTTTTGTTTTCTTTTTTAAAACAGTCATTAAAGAAACAGAACTCAAGTGCTGTTTAGAATTTGCCAGATTTGCTGGTGGTTAAATACAATAATGCTCGCCATTAGACGTCCCAGGGCTAACCTGATTAATTAATTTATCTGCTCTGGAAAATTTTCCTCCGTGCTGAGAAAAGATCAAATCACAGCAGAAAGGTTCTCTGCTTGCCAGGCACAGGTGTGCTGCCAGTGTGTCACATGCAGCTGGTGGTGGCTCCATCTGAGCCATGGCAGTGGCTGGGTCAGTGGCCTCTTCTGGGGGCATTGGCTCCCTGGCATTGCTGAGCTGCTGTGAATTTCATATCAATGTTGGGGAGTTAAAGATCTGCAGCAGATTTTTCCTCTCTTTGTTCACCCTCCCTCTTTCCCAGGGCATGTCCAGATGGGAAGGTTTAGCTCATGCTTTTGCTGAGCCTGATATCTCTACTAAAAGACCTTTTATTTTGGAGGGGAACATTCCCTCATGCTAATGTTCAGAACAGATACAGCCTATTCCTTACAAAACAAAAGAGATTTTGTCTGATAAATTCAGTGCAGTATTTTGGGACAGACCCTAAAGCTAGAAGGAGGAAAGGATCCATGCACACTGCACTCAAGACTCTGACCCTGGCCAGAAACCTGGAGGAGAGCAAAAGAGCAGTATACAAAATGCTTTCCCGAAATAATCTCCAGTCTCCAAACAGTTTGAAGGCTGGAGCCTTTCTGAGCCAGACACAGCCTCTATGTATTTAATAACAATCAGGGTATCTATTTTTCACTAATTTGCCCAACACAGCATGGAGCTGTGCAGTCCTTTGTCTTCTGTAGTGTCCTTCAACCAGGAATGGGGGAACACTTCCCAGAGCCTCACTGCCCTTAAAGATGCTAGGCAGACAGAAGGGCTGTCAGCAGTGTTTTCACTCTTTTTTGCTACTGTGAAGCTGAGATTTAATGATTCAAATACAATTATTGCCCCATTTTAGTACTGCTGAACTTCAGGCATATATCTTGGAAGGTGGATTAGGAAATGAGATTCAAGTGCAAGGGGAGAGATGGGCTAAAACTGCTCCAGAAACTTAAACTTTAAACATTTAACCATCAGGGAGTGTGGCAGGTTGGATATTGGCTCGAGGAGGAGCCTCTGCTTCTCACAGGAGCTATAAGATTGGTCCCTCTGTTTCAGGCTTTCACAAGCTCCTGCTTTCACAAAAGCTTGAGTGGTCTGCCCACGCAGTATCCTACCTGCATCCATGGCCAACAGCAGCTGCTGGGAGCTGTCTCATTTCATTTCCATGAGGAGAGTCAGTCACAGCACCCAGCTAGGCTGAGAAGCTGACTATGAACCTCCCAGGGCTTGGCTCCTTGAAACCACTTCCAGGCTCCTCTTTAGGATGCTCGGTGAAATTGGGCCTGTGAGTGAGGTACTTTTCTAATGCAAACTTCCCCTTTAATTTCAATCTCATTTTCCTAAAGCTTCTCTGATGCTGCCTGGCACTCTGCCAAACACTCATTCCTTTGCCTGTTTGTCACACATCAGTGGGAATAATATTGGATTTGTTTGGTTTCATTTGTTTTTTTAAAGAGGTTAATTACAGGCTGATTCTAAGGTTAGGTGCATAAAGTCATTTGTCCAGAAGGAAGCAAATTTATATATCTATATCCTTAAAAATCTCTGTTGTTTTTTATTCCCCCTCCTTTACTTCCAGATTTTTTCCTCTGTGGATTTGTGTAAATCAGTCTCCAGGGCCAGGAATACCATCTTTGGCTGGCTTGATTTGATCGATCTATTTTAGAGCTCAGAGCACCATCACAGTAAAGCAATATTTTCTGCAGTAAGTTAATAGGAAAATGGAAATCACTAATAATAAGAGAGAGGAGGTCTTTAGTTTTGAGAGAGCCCTTTACCTACATAAAAGAACCTGGGCTGAATTATTCTTCCTGCCTAGTTAGTAAAGCCAGCTTGGCTGCCTTTACCGAGGTTGTAACTGGAGATAGGATTTAACCAGGCAAACCTACGCTGCATTTTCATATCTCCTGCTGTCACTGCTGCTCTATACTTACAGCTCCTACATCCTTTTGAGAGTGCAGAAGGCTATGTAAATGTTCATTATTGTTATTACCTACTTTACATCCCTGTACCACATGCCTTTTACAGCATCTGGTCCCCCATTCAGCAAGTTACATAAGCATACACTTAGCATTAGGCTTCCTAAGTGCTTTATCTCAGCAGAAATGGCTGTGGGAGCAGGCTGATACTTTTACCTAAAATGTTTGCCTTAGTGTAGACAGGGGTAAGGCCTTCTCTGTTCAGCTGTTTTAATGATTTGGGTTGAAATTTGAGGCTGGTAGTCTACCTCAAACTCATTTTTTTTGAGGGAATATTTGATGAAAAAAAGATTATGAAAGAATGCCTTAGCCTTCACAGATTCATGCACTTACACACAATTGCTCACTCTTTCAATTTAAAAAATAAAATACAGTGATTCTGGTGACCATTTAAGCAGGAAATTGTGATGACCCTAATTTCTGGAACAGCCACCTGGATTTTTTGCATATTTACACTATTTCCTGCCCAGAGGATCTGGGAATTGCCTTGGCATAGATGGAGAATGAGGGGGTTTTTATGGCTAAGCCAGTCATCCTCTTGGCATGGTTTGCTGCTGAATAGAAAGCCTTCGAGCTCAGCCCAGGGCCTCAGATGCAAATTCCAGGTAGGCAGGCTGCATCCAGCTCTGAATACATGAGCACTCAAAATCGGTAGCCTCATTTATTTTAAAAATGAAATTGTTAACAATTTCCCCATGCCTCAATTTCTTTTCAATAAACTCGAGGTTACAATGTCTCTTACTCTAGAAATGTGACATAGAAAGAAGCACTTTATAATTTTAACTGGCTCCAAGACTAAATAAGAAAAAAACCCCCTACCTTCAGGTTGGTCTGAAAGGAGAGAAATGATGCATCTTTGTGCAACCTTCAATCACTGATTCCTGATTTACAGCCAGGCTCTCCAGCTTTTTATATAGGGTTTATACACACACACACACACACACACACACACACACGAGAAATACACAGAGCAAAATCTGCCTGAGGAAATAAACAACCTCCTTCATCAGGAAGCAAGAAAAAACACAATGTCCAATTAAGGGAAGAGCCATTTTTCTCTTTATCTCCTTCTGTGATCTGCTTAAATTTTAATCATTTCAGATGCTAGCTGTTACAAAGGTCTGCTTTCACCAAAGGTGTATGATTTTTGTTTTGACACACATCACTGTCCCAGGGAGACAGTAGATGATGAATTTCTTGGCAGCAAGTTCATTAACTGGAGGCTGTGTATTATCAGCCTTCCACCAGCTCCTCTCTGCTCTGCTTCTCTGGGCTCCAGGTACCAAAATTGTTCCCTTTCACTGTGCTTTTTAAAAACCTCTCAAATTCAAATCCATTCGGTGATCACATGCAGTTTGCATGTAATTGAGTGGGTCAGGCTTTCAGCAGACCAAAAAAATCATGGGTCACATCATCTGGGAACTTAACAAATAAGAATAACAAGGAAAGTCACTGGCAAACAATTTTAATAATTCACCTGTCCATCACCGCAGCTCACAATTGGAGGAAGATCCTCTCTCTTGATAGATAGGCAGGAGGAAAAGCCCTGTCTCAAATGATTAAAGGAGGCAGTATATAACAAGCCTTCCCCATGCTGAGAGTGCCAAGAAAGAGGCTGGTCAATGATATTTAAACTCACATTATCCTTCCATCTTCCTGTCATTTTGTTCTGCAAGCTGTTCAGATTTGTCTGTGCCAGTAAGGCGGCTGTGAAAAGCAGCTGAGCAAACAAAGAGAAAAATCAGTCTGAGAATAGGATTTGGGTTTCAAAATCTGTCCCTGGATTTTTTTTTCCCTTCTTCTTCCCTCTCCTCCCTTTCCAAACCAATATCCCATTAATTTTTAAATACACCAACACCCAAGCAGAAGAGAAGCAATGCAGCCAAGTGGAGAAAATGCTGCTGTGTGAAAGGATGCAGAGAATTTTAACATGAGAGGGGAAACATAGCCTCAAACTTTTCTAATTTCTTCTCAAGACAGTGCTTGAAGCAGTGATGGGATTTTTTTTTTTTTTAATGTCTATCTGTATGGCCTCACTGCTTTACCCCTTCCCCAGCAGGACCAGTCTATTGAGCCTTTCTGGGCTTAGGCACAGAAAACACTTGGCCACTGCTGGGATCACTGACTCCAGCTCCAGCTCTCTGGTGATACAACATCTCTCAGGTGTAAAAATGGAGGTTCCCTTATGTTCTCATCAGATGGTGTTTCCTTCTCTGCAGGAAGGCCACTCAGACTGGTGGCTGCTGCAGTGGTGTGTGATCCCTGTCCCCACATGGAGCTGTCCTGGCCCTGCTCCCACCAGACTTGCAGAAGGATTTTCAGAGGAGTTTTCTCTCTTAAGAGACCTGGGAGGGATGAATCTGAGGACAGAAGCCTCAGCTAAACTGGACACACTTCAGGATTTACACCAGCCTGGAATAATGCCTAGATTTTATTTGCTATGAGTAATCGCAAAGGCACTTAAAACCAACATGTAATATATTAGAAATGGCTAAAGTTATTCTCCTTCCACTTGGACATAAACTGAGATCCACTAAAGGCAAAGGGGTATTTATTGAGTCTTTCTCTAGAACAGATTTTCTTTTAAGCTTTGACATCAGGTTGGCTATGGAAGAAAGGGTGGAGCTGACCCACAGATAGGCAGGGAAGGAAAAGCAGTCCTGGTTGTTAATGTAAGAGATCTGCATAATCAGCACACTGCTAATGAAGATTGGCTAATCTCCTAATTTCTGACCTTTATTATTCTTGACCAGCCACTTCAGGTCTTTAAAAGGCCAAGACTCTGCTTGTCCTCAGGATTAATTGATACAGGCAGGAGAAATGAAAGCTGGAAAAGAATTTAGTGATCCTGGTAGATTTCTTTATATTCTGACCCTTCATAGATTTCAAAAGTGTTAACCCATAATATTTGGGGCTCATAGTATCTTTTAATATTCTTCAAATTTCATGCATATGTGAATTAAGTCATATTTATTTAATTACTAGGAGAGAGAGATGTACTTTTGTTTTCAGACAAAAAGGCCTCTGTAAGAACAGAAATGATAATGGAATTTCTGAACCCCAAAAATGTCATGCTATTGGAAAGCAACTGCAGGTATATAAATCCATCCTTAATCAAAAAAGTACTTATGACTCCCTTGATTTTCAGAGAAGTATGTACTTAGAAACTTCTCTAAGGTGAAATGAAAGTGAATGAGGCAAAGTCAGAGCTTTCTTCTAAGATTTCTTTCAGGACCCCTTATTCTGTATGTTTGTATGGAGGCTCTTGACATTTGTAACAGCTGCTAACCATATCAGCTGCAGTTTAGAAAAGATTAGTGATAAGATACCTTCGTAATAGCAACCAGCAGCACAAATTAGATCTGTGAGAATAAAATGATCTTTCGATTTCACAGTCACACTGAATGCATTGGTTTGGAAAAAATCAATTCTTTTGGAAGCAGATTCAAAGTTCTAGACTTGAGGAAGTTGCTTTGTTTAATGTGACTGTTCTGATCAGAAGAAAGGAAAATTCATTCAGCCATCCTCAAAATAAATCAAAGAAAAGAAGAAAAAATTACCTGTGTGTATTGGATTACCAGCAAAATGAGATTTCTACCACATCAAGTCAGGTTAAAGTCTATTTTAGTTTATTAACAGCCAGGTTTAATTCTCTTTAAAATCAGTGATTAGGGGTGTCTTATTAGTCGAGCTTTGTGTACAAAGTACATTGTAGCCATTAAGCTGTCTCTTTATTTTACATTTCAAAGATTTAAATAAGATACACAAACACAATCTATGTTATTTACTTTAATGGAGTAGCTTAATTGCTCCCCAAGCTTTTCTGTACACATTATAAATAATTGCAAGACACAAAGAGAGAGCAAAAGGAGCAGGCACATAGATGACACCGTAACCTTCCAGTGACTCACACTGCCACTCCTCTGCATTGAGCACTTAGCAGCATACATTAAAATGCACAGTGCCTCAGACAGAAAAAAGGATTACATCCAGGGCAAGCTACAGACTTATGTTCAAAAGGAAGAAAAAGATAGTCACCCCAATTATGCAACTGAGACCAAAAAGTTGTAAAATGGAACACCTACTAGTCACGGTTTTATTGTTGTTCCTCCAAGCCTATGGATCTGGCAAGAAAGCCATGGCACAAAACCATTCCTGGGTGCATCTGAACAGATGATACAGAGCACAGCTTGATTTATGTGTATGGTGGTGGGAAATGCTGCTCATTCCTCCCTGTTGGTGGAAATAAGTCTCTCCCTCTGGAGCTGAGGAGAGCATGCACACTGGAGCCCAACAAGGAAAATTTGTGGGGATGAACCTTGGCTGCAGTGGTGGATAGAAGGCAGAGGAGTTCACAGGTTACTGCTCATTTTGGAGCCCTCGTGCCCCAGAGACCAAGCAGGAATGTCACTGGGCTGCCTGGCACGGAGATTCCCTTCTGAGGTCAGGCTGTTCATGCATTTGGTGTTAATGCCTTTGGCCCCTACTCCTCAGGAGTCCCCTCAGGCCTCCCTTTGCTTTGTTTCTCTGAGGAAATGACACACACAGACCCATGTAGAGTCTAAAACTGACGATAAATGTTAGCTTTTCATAAATGTTATGCTCTATCTCATGGAACAAGCACAATTACTCAAGGGGAAGTTAAGACTTTGGTTTTTTCCCTGCACAGTCTGAGTAAAGCTACTTAGAAGAGGACAAGAAATATCCACAAACAAAACCACTTTCCTTAAAGGAATTATCTCCTGTTGCAAAGTCAGGTAGATTTTTCTGGAACTGTATTTGGATAAGCATGTGTGTGTGTTTGAGTGTATCTCTGTGTGTTGGGGAGGAAAGTCTAACAATCTCAAGGCATCCTGCTTCAGCAGTTTTGACATTGAATAATTTGATTGCTCTATCAAAAAAAAAAATCTGCTGAATTTAATTTTCATCATAACATTTTACTCTGTGTGATTAAAAAGGAGAAGGAAGGGTAGAGGCAGGTCAGTGAAGCTTGTTTGAATATACAATGTGGCATTTCTGGTGGAGTTTTTTAAATTTTATTTCATAAAAGATTTTTTTAATCCTTTCTTATCCATTAAGGATAGAAAAGTAGCAAATATGGAAACCTCAACTTTGTCACACAAACAGTGAACTCAACTGAGAGATGTAGATTTTCATGACTTTTAACAACTTTCCTGAGCTGGAATATGACAACCTGATTGATTCTGAGTTTTGGAGGGACTCTGGGTGGATCTAGTTCCCTGGCTCTGCTCTCTTTACAGCAATCAGGTCTTTTCAGTCCTTGCAGCTGGCTGAAGGAGCTGTTCAGGAAGCCTCTGAGCCAAGAGAAAGATGTTTTTTGAATCAGGAAGATTTAAGTCAGATCCTATTATCAAATATTACTGTGATGAGTCAGAAAACGTAGATAGGCAGATGAACAGACAGACCACTAGAACTACTTCAATATCTTTTTAAAATCACTAAAGCAAAAGGATACAGAACACATATATTACAAAAGGAAAGAATTAAATTTGCATCTATTCTGAGAGATAATGTGTTCAATCATGTGGCTGGTCTTTAGCCCATATTATTTTCACATTGAGCAGATAATGTAAAGTTCTTCTGTACCTAATCAAAGCTTTGCCACTTAAAATAATAAAGACTTTTTAATGACAGTCATGGTAGAAGACTGAGTATCTGCAAGGCCTGGCAGAAAACTAGGACCTACTAAACCTTCATTAATTTACTTTACTATCTCTTGTCATCATTTACCCATGCACATACATACACACACACATACACATACAATTTAAAAAAGGAAAAAAGTCACAGTGACATTAAATTTTCTTGATTCTAATATGTAGCACTCTGGCACCTCCTCCACTCCTCTGATTTGCCAGCAGCTCCTCCTCCTGAGGACAGGAAAATGCAGGGCAGGGATTTCCAAACAGCAGGGACTGCCTTTGATCAATGGAGTTTGTGTCACTTGACTGTACAGAAAAAGCCAGCAATTCACAGAACTTCCCTTCCACAGCTGCAAATTCTAGTCCCTCTCTGCTGAATTGAATAAAAGTGCCATCTGCCTGCCTAAACACAGAGCATGTTTTTATGCTTCTTGTGTTCTATGCACACCTGATAAAAGCATATTAACATTCTCCCAAATGGAAAAATGGAACTGGTCATCTCAGAACCTCCACAGATTTAGATTGAAACCACCACTAAGTTGCAGTTGGCTTTCCAAGTTCTAACATTTGAGCACAATACCTCTCTGACCCCCATCTTTCAAAACCCCAAAGCCAGCAACTTTACAAATCCTTAATTCGATGTTGCTTTGGGGTGATTCACACATGAATTTGTTAAGGAAAGCAGGTACATGTTGGAGGTGTTGTAACTCTCTGCTGTCAGTCGAGGAGGAATAACTTGCCACTCAGCAAGACCATCATACTCCACTAATGTCTATGCAAATACTCCAGATCAGTATTCCCAAGACAGATTTATATTTCTTCTAAAGCTGGGGCCTTGATTGCTATTGAAACTTTGGCTTCCTAATCCTTCACTGCCATTGTATTGAATGATATGTATTTTAAAACTATCAGTTATCCCTTTCTCTCTTTTTACTGTTTTTGTCCCTAAAATTTAAAAATATGTCTTTTCTGAACGACATTAAGATTGACACCTGGCACCCCTTCTCCAGTGCATAACCTGTGTCATACTGAAAATGTACAAGCCATGACCTCACAGAGAGGAAAAGAATATGTTAAAATAAAAGAGAATATTTTTTTTCCTTTGGCTCATTCCTTGCACCTTTTCCCTTGAGTGATGAAAAGTTGCACTTTATGAGCCTACGAGGTCAGCACTAGGGAAGTTCTTGAGCATTTCCCAGTAATAGAGATATAAAGAAGGAATAATCTTTAACTTACAGTAATGGGGTACTTTTTTTTAAAGCCAGGATGTTATAACCATTTAATTTAGATAAAAATGGGGCACTTACATAAGAACAGAGCTTGCTTGGTATACATCATCTTGGAGAATTCCCTCTCTCACCCTCAAACTAACAGGTCATATTGGATGTCATTAATTCAGCAATTCAGCTAAGCAGCTCTAGGGCACTCTTGAACTTCAACCCAGAGCACAGGGGAGCAGAGGAAGCCTGCCAGCTAGTAATTCACTGAGAGGAAGAAAGAAAAAAAAAAAAGAAAAAGGAGAAAAGACAGGAGGACAAGGAAAAATGGCCTCAGTTAGGCAATGATTTTCATCTACCTGAAGGTGAGCTGCCCACATATGTTAAGAGTTATGGACATTAGGGAGAGAGAAGTGCTTTTAAAAATAAATTGTGCCATGTGCTAGGAGAAATGCCTGTGGATTCCTCACCAACCAAATTTGTTGCCAGGCTGCAAGCTTGCAAACAAATCTGAGGCAGAGGGCTGTGCTTTTTGGAGTATAACTCCTTCCTCTTTCAAACATGGGATTTAACATCAGGAAGCAAAATGTTAACACTCATCCTCAAGCTTGGCATCTTCAAGGAAGAGTCTGCAGAGACCAAATCTGTCCTCCATTGCCCCAGCAGGAACCCCAGAACCTCCTGAAATGTTGGATTCAGTGAGCTCTAGAAACTGGTGGGTGCCAAGTCATTCTCAAAGAGCTTTCAGAAGTCCTAACAATCACATATTTTTTGTGGCTTTGAAGAGGATGGGTGGAAAAGAGCTCTGCAAGTGATGATTTGAGGGAAGCATTAGCACTCCTTTCCCAAGACAACTGTTTTTCACTCATGGTTGTGCTGAATCCAACAGAATGGTGGATGCAGGTGGATGTGCAAAGTAGGAAAAGGAGGAAATAGAGAATATATGCCAGTCCCTAAGCTTTCTTAGTAAGGGTAAGTGTGGTAACAGAATCATAATTGGAAAAGAAAAAGTGGTGATAGGTGGTAGCAAAATCCAACACAGGAGGTAACAAAGACCATTTTTACACTTCTACAATTGCTCTGTAAGGAGAATTTTTAAAGGGGGCCAAAGGTTCATTTCTGACCTGGTGTTAAGCTTCACTGTAATTCTTCCACCTCATTATTCTGTGCACAGTTTAATCTTTTCTGACAGCAGCTTTAAAGGGAGAAAGATTTAAACCAGTAGAACAACAGATCATCTCAAACAAGACTTGTCCAAGTTCCTAAAGCCAAAACTGTCTCAAAATTAATATATGCCAGCTATGCTAATAGTTTTCCCAGTGTTTTATTTAATCAGCATGGATTGTTCAAACAGGCTGGATTTATAGTGAAAACATTAAAATACAGTTTACTTACAAAATAAATAATTAGAGGAATTAAACTCTCTTTGAAGAAATAAAACTGTTTATTAGCAACCTTGTTAGCAAAGAGTAGCCACCTGTACCCTGAGCAGAAGGTGATATCTAATCTAGCTGCAGCAAGTCCAAGTGCTTCCTTGGTTTGCAGGATAATATTGATTGGGAAAAACAAAACAAAACCAAATGCAGTCAGTGGGACTAATAACACCTAAAATCTGCCATTACTTGATTTATTTCCCTTCTCAATACAAAAGAGTTTTACCCCATATTTATTTTAAATGCATTCTGTTGTGTCCCAGCTGTGTGTTATCTTTTGCAAATGCATCTTTTGGATTGTAATATTTGAACCATGGAAAGGGAAATTCTACATCCATGATCATCCCCATGATTTTTTTATGGAATCAGCCTCCAAGACAAATGTGTGTTAAAGTGAACAGAGGAGGCAAAACAAAACACAAACACAATGTGAGCTTTTTGAAAATGAAATGGAAATGAGACTGACAAAAGCACTAATGCTAGCCCACCCACATTATTTCTTTTCACCATTACAAAATCCACTTTTTGCTCGTTTTGAAATTAAAGTCACTATATTTCCTGTGATAAAGAATACCAGATCAAGCATCTCTCCCTGGAATAATATAGACCAAAAACAATGCCAAATTTCACTGAAGGTCTTTAACTCTTACAGCAGAGAAAAATGAAGTATCTCTGAATTATCCTTGCCTTTTGAATCCATCACATTGACAAAACGCATCTACTGCTTCCTTCAGAGAATATAACAATGCCATGCTCTCCTCACAGTCCTGCAGGCCACTGATGACAAATGTCACAAACTAAATTTCCCCCACCTGTCAATTCCATTCATCCCATACTGATATAACCTTTTTTTCTGCTGCAGTGACCACTGTGGGCCACAGAATGGATTTGACTTGGGATGGGCATACCAAAATTATGTGTGTGCTCATTGTCATTGTAATGTAACCTCCATTGTTTTTCCCCTCACATCAACCTCAGAGCTGAATATGCTCCTGTGTGAAAGAAAAAACTGGAGAGGCTCTCAGGATAGAAAAGATAGAAAGAAAAATTAAGACAGGTGATCTTGTGGACCAAGATATCCATCTCTGGACTCTGTCAGTGCTTTCCTATTGCATAAATTCAGCAGGATTTCATAAACATCAAGGTTGCATTTCTCAGTATGTATAACCTATTTCAAGGTCAACAGCATCAAGCTGGTGCATTCATTCCTTTGCTCTTCAGCCTCATCTTGGTCAAAGCATGAATAAAGCGCGAGCAGTGAATGCTACAGGTTACCCTGTGGGCTGCCCACAGAGAGACCTGAAAGCAGCCCACAGCCTGCACTACACATCCATTCTCTTCTGGGCAACGTTTTAATGTAGCTCAGGCTATATTTTGATATAAAAAAGCAAAACCAAAATCAGCTACAAACCTCTCAAAGGATTCCACAGAAGGTTAGAAAAAAAGAGTGTTCACTGGTGCCCCAGGACACAGGTGTGCTCTGGATGTGGGGTACCCATCTGGAGTATCCATTTACAGATAAATTGCCTGTAGATTCCACTCAAGATTGTGAATTCCTGTAATAGGATCTTGTAGGACCAGTGCAAAGGGTACAAATGGGATGTGGTTTCCTTTATTCAGCTTTTTATCTCAAACCTCTCAAGGCAATCCATAAACATGAATACCTACACCCTGCCTTTGAGGCAAGGCTGACCACCAACCCTCTCGGGGAGAGCTGTGGGGCCATGCAGGGATC
>VWYP01016019.1:0-63247 GCA_013400435.1 Pycnonotus jocosus | reverse complement strand
AAAAGAAACAGTGTCAGCAGAAGGCTGATCCACTTTGTACCAGGCAGAGTCAAATTAAAAGAGACTTTGAATCCATTGTTACATTTTTAAACTCGTGATCTTTAAACCACTTTATGGTAAAAGCTCCTCCATCCCCTGGAAGGTGTGTGATTTGCAATAACAGCATTACAGCAGCAGCCCCAGAACTAATCCATATCCCTGCCCCTTTTAGGGGGCTCCTGACCTGCAGGTTGCAGTAAAAAATGCAATGTGCATTGGGGAGCAGGTAATGCATGAAGCTGTGCCTGTGGAAGGGAGCTCCTTGTTGTCCTGCAGTTCAGTCTCTGCACATCAACCTGTCTTCTTGCAACCTACTCCTGTGCATAAGGTTAAATACACTCTAGGAAAGGGGAAAAAAATTCCTGGGATCACCCTCATGCTAACCTATATCCTAAATACAGACTCAATCAAATCAATTAGGTGCAACTGCTGTTACAACTCTCTAAGCTGGTTGTTTCCAAGCCATACTCTCTCTGTGTTTTGTCACAGCTGTTGCACACAAACCATTCTGCAGTTATGGTGTTTTAGTGTTCAAATTACTTATTGATTCATATACAAGGAAAGGGATACGAGGGACAGATAATTTAAATCTAAAAATATCCTTTCCACACATTAAAAGACAGATTCTTTTCTACTGGATGACAGAGAAGAATAAGTGGTGTGCTGTGATGTTCCCTTGACTGAGGCTTGAGAAAAGTATTGCAGTGAACCTGTACTTCAGAATGTCAGAACTCAAGGTATTTCAGCTAAATCAGGGACTTAGTTTTCAGAAATGGCCTCTTATCTTGCTTCCAAGGCTCTTAAGAACACTAAAAATATCCAGGTTGAAGAAAGCTCTTCTTGGGTTTGAAATTTTTGTGTTTGTCATTAAGAGCTGCTGTGCTTTTTTTTTTTCCCCACCAGGAAATGCACTGTCTTCTGTAACAACTGTAAATTTTCAGATTTGCTCCAAGACTATATATAAAATCAGCAAATTTAGAGATGCAGTAACTGCATTATAAAAGAACAAGAAAACAGCAGCAACACCAACAAAAAGATTTTTAAGGAGAAATTGGTACAGACATTCTTTAGCCACAGGAAACCAAACCTACATTCAGCACAGTCATATCCCTTAATGTTTTCCATTAGTCTTTGGTCAAAGAGGTTCAAATCCTAGATAAACATTACAAAAAGGACTGTTGCTTCATTTCTTCATTCAGTTGTATTTGGCAGCACGAATATTTAAAAATCCCCAAACTGTTCCATAAAGATTTGTCATACCCTGGTAACACCCTTCAAGCCAACTTTATAATATTTTCAGATCTATAATCCTGCCTTACCTAACAGGTAGCATAGTCAATATATAAAAATAACAACTTGTTGTAGTGGAAGTTGCTGGCTTCAACTGTTTTTTAACCAGTAATAAGAGTCCTTTACCTCCATGTGAATAAACATCATTTGGAGAGTCAAAGTTCCTATTACCTCATTAAACAATTGAGTAAGCTCTGCTTTTAAGGCTCAAAGTCTGTAGAAAAAACCACAGACAGAGAGACCTTTGCTCAAGACATGAATGGTTAATTATGTGGGGGGACGAAAATATGCAGCTGGGGTAACTTCTTGGAGGTAATAGCGGTTTGGATGATGGAGAAAGAGCTGTGAGGAAGAGCCTTATGGGAAGGAGGAAGGATGCTGCATCTGGCACAGAGCTCATGGGTCACACAGGTGGGGATCTCTGCTCAAAGAAATTGCCTAACAATGTTCTTTCCACATATACTGCACCCATGGCAATTAAAAAAAAAAAAACCACAAACAAAAACAAACCAGAAGTATCTCAGGGCTGTTTGATTCAAACCACGTAAGAGAAATAGCTTTGCTGGCCCTCAATATTGGACAACTTGTAACAAAGGGAAATAATCTGGTTTGTTAGAAAAATAATTATATAGAAATAAAAAGAAAGAACATTCATCATTCCTGCTATAACCTTAGAAAGCCTCTATGGGTCAGTTCATACAATAAAAGAGAATGTAGTTTTTTAATATGTTTAATTGTCTTTACTATTCCCTGGCATAGAAAAAGCAATCTTGAGACCAGAATACTGTGTCTTTCCATTTCTGACCCCCATCACCCTCAGAAAAGGCACTTGAAATTGATTTCTAGGTAAGTTTTACTAAATAAATAGTTATTAAATAACTATCTGCAAGATACATTTTTGGGCTGCTAGTTATTTTAAGCTAAATTTATGTAATAAAGTCATTGTTAATTAATTAGCAATAAATGTGCCCTGTACTTTTATAAGGAAGTACAAGTAAAATGTGAATAAGGCAAGTCACGAACATTCATTATAAAATATTTCATTCTATGGGAGATGAGCTGGAAGATTAAAGCTGGGACAGGCAATCTTCTGATTTCTTGCCACCCACTTTGAAAACCAGTCTGAGAGCTGAACTTTTAAAACTGTCTTGAAAACCAGTGAGGAGACAGATCTACCCTTGTGGAGTTACTTTGTTAAGCTTAGTGACATGAAGCAAGCCTTTGAGCTCTGATGTCCCTCTGCAACAAAAAGAACTATATGATAAAAATATATAAAAAACAAAAACAAAACCCAGCCAACCACACACAAAAAAAAGAACAAAAACCACCAGAACCAGACCTGGAGGATCTTATACAATTAAAGAAGAGGTTTCCAGCTGATTTCTCGTATGACTACCTGAATTTCTGCTTGTTTCTATTTCCTTTCCTGGGGTCTGTGGCTTCGCATTCCAGAGGACCAACAAATCCACAAAATATCAAAGAACTGGAGCAGGACAGGGCAGTGCTGCAGCACGGGCTGGTGCTGAGGGGCTGCACCTGGACCAGAGCAGAGCCCTCTGTGTCCCTTCCTGTGTCCCTTCCTGCTCACATCACTCCAGCAGCACACTGGGGACACTGCAGAGGGACTGTCCTGTTTTAACACCTCCTGATGTCCTCAGTTTTCAGTTCTCTGATTTCATAGATAACATTTGTCTTATTCCTGAAGAAGAGAAGGAAGGACCATCCTTTCAGGCTTGTTTGGTGGTGGAAAAGTGGGGCTCCATGAAGAACAAATCTCATCTGTTGCTCCAGGGGCTCAGTGGTTTTTTGTTTTTTGGTTTTTTTTTTTTCCCTTAAACCAACAGGAGGGTTTCTACAGTTCTCACAACACTGCAGTAGGGAATGCTCACCATTTTTCAGTGCTCTCCTAGTTTGCCTCATATGAAAGACAACAAAATGTGACTGTTATCCTCTTGTACTAGAAGGAGGTAAAAGCCCAGAGAGCAGTAATTCTGCTAAACTATCTTGTCTCTGAAAAATAATCTGCTCCATACTCTAACATCACATGAAAGGGATTTTCCAAGTCAGCTATTAGATATTCCTGGCTCTTTGAAACACTGGGAGTTGCTCAGCATAGCAAGAACTCTCAAGTAGCATGGCAAAGGACACTACTGCCATGGCCCTTTAGACAAGCAAAACTCAAACCTTGGGAGCCTGGTTAAAGAAGCTAATTTGAAGATGATGTTTATGATGACAAAGATAAAATTAAATCTTATTGCCCAAACAGATTTACAGGTTAACATTTTGGACTGAGTGGACTTGAGGGAAACAAGTGGCAGCACTGAACTTCAATTTATACTCCCCTTTCTATAGGAAATGTCACTTTAGCAAGCACAGGAAATGGCTGCGCTGTTGAGAAGTCACTAATCTCTGAGTTTCATTTGGAGGATTTCCATTGTAATGCCTGTTAAGCTCGGATTATCATTGCTGTTAGACTGTCAGAGAGCAAACAACAGGGAAATGAACTTCTGATCAGCATATATTACTGTTTTATCTCTGATTAATATTAATGAACAAGCAACTGCAGAGCTACTGCCATGCAAAATCCTGTGACAGCATTGTTCTGAAGGCTGGGTGGACCCAGGAAACAACAGAGTTTCTCTTGTTGGTCTGCCCTGATATTTGTGTGCAAGTGTTGAGTGAGCTAAACACAGAAACATTCTTTTTAAAAAAAACCCCAAATAATAAAAGAGTCACACCGTATGAATTTTGGGTTGATCAACATCTGCCAGATATCATATGGGATTCAATTAATTTTATCCAATTAAGTAAATTACATTTCTCCATCACTGACTTCCCCTGGCACTCTGAGCACCAGCACTGAGAGGTGTAGAAGAGAAGAGACTGGGTTACCTCAGAAAACAACCCTCAGTCCAAGCATGCTCGGAAGACAAGGATCCATTGTACTGAAGAGCATATCCTGGCCTCTTTGGAAGATCCAGGCATGCAGCTATTGAAAGCTCCATCTAAGTTCTGAATGTATAATTCCTGCGGAACAAGTACTCCTAAACACATCTTTGATTAGCTGAAAATGCAATTATTTTTATAATCATGTTTTGCAGACAGCTTGTAAGAATATCAATGACCTATTTTTTTTCCTTTCCTTCCCATTTTAAAATCAGTTTCTGTTAGAAAAGCAGAAGATTTACTAGGGAAATAAGTGCTTCACTTGCATATAAATGGTGTAAAAGACAGATTGGCTGTGGTTTTAGACACTTGCATCAAAGTAATTACAGCACTATATAAAGTATTGGATTCATTAAGAGGCTCTAAAACAATTTTTATATACTATTAAGTAAAAGGGAAAAGAATAAAAATGGAGAACTATAAACATTATGACTTGCTTTCTCTGTCAAGTAAAGTCCTTCCAGTTTTTCTCAAGGAACAAAGACCCTGACAAAGGGTAGCACAAGGTGCACAATGAAAGAGTAAAGAAAGTGCTGGGCAGGGGCTCAGGAGGTTCACATGCAGTGTGCATCTCAACAGAGGTTCCCATGTGCAGTGGGGCAGTTAATCTATGTATCCATGCAATTTATTCTGTATTCAGCTCAACAAAGGTAGAATTGTCCTTCTGCCTGGTCCCTTCAAATTGCAGTCTATTTAGGGAGGCCAGAGTCTCATTCTGAGCATCTATTCAGTGCTTACAGCAGGAGCACACTGGTTTTGCTTAGCTACCAAGATGACATGATTCTGCTGTCTGTGGACACAAATAGCAACACGAGAAAAGACATTTCAGAAGGTTAGAAATAGCCAAGCACAAACAGGACACAGTTGGTGAAAAAAAGATGGTTATCAAAGAAGATATTCAGGTAATGAAATCTTTAAGCACGACCACTGTGTTTGTGGAGAATGTCTCAGGTGTTCAGATGAGACATGTATTCTAAACTAGAGTGGGCAACACAGCTGGAAACATTACAGAAGCAGCTTCAGCTGTGGGGTTGATGTTTGCTAATGCCTGCATGAATACATCTGTCTGGGATGGTTACAAGAACTACAGACTCACTCTGGAAATTCAGGCCCCACTTATTTCTAAAACTAAAGTTTTAATGAACAAAGTCGATGCAAAAGAAGTGGGCTATCTCTTCCCTTAATTGTAACCTTCATCCTATGGCTTGACAATTGGAAAAGAAAAAAAAAAAACCACACCCAGGGACCTGCATGCCTGGAATGAGTTATTTTGTCTATTTTACACATTAATTTCCCAAGTGTTTCCTGATTCTTATTTGGTTAACACATTAGGGTATCTAATTCTTATTTGCTACGCAAATTGCTCCTTTGCAATCAAATTTCCGTCAGTATTTGCTATCTTATTATCTTGGTTAACCTCACTTTTGTACTTTACTATTAACTAGAGAGACATTCTGAGGAACAACCCAGTGCTATAGGTTGAGAATACCATAGCTGTGTTTTTCTAACAAAGAAAATTTCTGTAATGTCACTGGGTCACTCCAGTTATCAAATCCCAGCATCCCAAAGGTTTATCAAGCAACCATCTCAGGCTTGCAGTTTCACTGCTTGCACTACTGTGAGCCAATTAAATCTCAGTAGGACAAAACTGGAACTGCAGCAACTGGACTAAAAGTCATCTTTACCTCAAACTCAAAACCACATTGACCCCACAGAGAGTGGCGTGGCTGTGTCTGGTGTCAGCTGCTCCACAGCTCAGATGTGTCCATGTTCTGTAGCACCATGACAGTGTCAGTGTGGACCTTTCCAGAGATACCTTTTGTGAGTAATTGTCTCAGTGTAATTCTCTTCAAGGCACTATTTCTCCAAGGCCCAAACATTTAAGTTCACATGAAGGAATCTCAGCTGATACCAGTAGGACTTTTCGGTGTCATCTCTGGAACAATCCTGTGAGAAACAGAAATTCTACTCCTGACTTAAGACATAGGACATAAGTCTAGAGCTGTCTCCTTAATTAACTGTACAACATGAAATAATTCCTAAAGCAATATCATAGCTTCACTCTTCACTCATTACTGCCTTTTCTCCCACTGCAAGGCAGCTTCACTTTTCTTCATAGCACAGAACTTCAGCCTGTCATTTTCAATGCATTTCCCTGAATATTCCCAGGTAATTGTACTACCCTTTTGGTTAGACTTAATATTGCTTTGACATCTGAGCAACTTATTCCTTCTTATGCTACTTCTGTGATGCATGAAGCTTTCACCTTCCCTCCCATTCATTGCCAATGCCTGACTGCAAATTGAGGAGAATATATTGTAATAGGAGGAATGCAATGGAGAATGATCTGGGTAAAAATGAAAAGCTGAGTTATAGGAGGAGACAGCAAAGCTATTGAACCACAGATGAGTTTGTGTAACCTACATTTTCAAAAGTCTCTGACAAAAATTAGTTTGAGATCTCTATGAACACAAAGTCACTAATTTTGAATTTACTAGGAATATGGACTGTCATACATTAAGTCATCTAAAGAATCAATGTCGTAGATAGCCAAATGACAAGGAAGTTAAGAACCAACCTCATCAAACTTGGCTTTTAATTTTATCCCCCAGGCTTATCTTGGATAATTCAAAATTATACAGATGGGATTTCTAACCACTGAAATATGTTTTTGAGTCCTGAAAGAATGGCTGTTATAAAGAAGAAAAGATTTGAGAAGGTTGTGATGCTACATACATTGAACCAAATTTTTCCCGCAGCTATTAAATTTACAGCCTGAAAATACGGCAGTTAGTGGCAAGACTTACAAAAAATTACCCATATTTTGAATTAGGGACTTCTAGATACTTATTAGCAATTGGGAAAGTGTTATCTCTTGGTAAAATGCACATTAATCTTGCTCTTTTCCACTTTAAGAAGGATCATTCCCTGGTTACTATTCAACACAATGTTCCAGCAATTTTCAATCCCATCTTCTCTCCTGCTGTCAATTTCTGCTGACACACGAGAGGCTGCTTCTCAGCTGGGTGTTGCTCTCTGCTGCTTTTCCCTGGCATTGGGATGATCCCCATAACCCGGGGCTGTGGAGTGGTTTGGCCACATTTCCAGGCTTTCCCAGAGTCTGAAGTTGTTGGAAGGGGCGCAGCAGTGCAGAGGCTGACTCTGACCTTCCCCAGGGGTACCCTGGCTTTCCCCCACACCAGCCAGCCCTGCAGGGCTCCCTGGTGCTCCCAGCTGTGCCTGCAGGAGCTCGCTCTAGCACTGGCCCTGGAAGCTTCTGGGAAGATGGAATGAGAGCTGCAGGGAGCTGGAGGCAGCTGCAGAAGGGCCCTCCTTCTCTTGACTATTAATTCATTTTCCTACTTGCTCAAAAAGTGGGTGTTACGTGCTGATATCCCTACATACTTACTAATTAGTGTCCCATTAACCTTGAACTGCAGAGCTCCCAGCTGCCAGCTGCAGCTTGTGATAACTTGAGTGTGTGTTTGATGAACTCTGGAGACATTTTCATCTGTTAAATATAGAAAAGCTGAACAGCTTCCCAGGACAGGCTATGCAGCACAGAATCATATGCTTGTCAAGGCCATGTCTGCTCTCCTGTCTTCAAGCTAATAGAGCTGCAAAGTTAGTGAAACTGTGCAATTCCATCTGGCTCAGACCCAGGCTAATTTCGCAGACAAATATCCATGTGACAGAAATTAGCTGCTACATTGGGCATTAACCACTGCTTTCTCTGGTTTGATGACCAAGAGAATACCATAAACTCTATGCCAAAACTCTGCCAGTGAAACTTTGGTGCAGTTAATGTTTTTGCTTCCATATTTATTATGTTGCCACTGTAAATAGCTCTGAGGCCAGCAGATTTCTTCAGCACTAAGAAGAATTAAAGAACAGGCTCAATATTTCCACGGAAATTAAATGCAAAGGAAATACCACTTGTCATTTACACCAGATTTTAAAAGATCAAGCTGAATATATATTCTCCAGGCATTTACTCAGTATTTAACACGTATTTAACCATTATATATTAACATGCAACAGTTGACACTGAAGGTCTGGTAGAGCCACCCTGTATTTTGACTTCCTAGAAGAAAAGATACAGGAAGGCATGAGTGAATTCTGTGCTGATGTACTACTGAAAATATTAGGAGATTAAACACATACTTTACAATTACAAATAATGGTAAGTGGTCAGCATATTTAGTCAAAGCACTGCCTTGACTTCAAGTGCTCTAAAGAAAGCAATAGTCACCTATTATTGGAAGGATTTGTATGAGGATAATTAGGTGACCTGACTATTAAACTTAATGCCTCTGCACATGTGCAAGGTAAAGAGACAAAGCAGCAGACTTTTGATATTTTACTTCTTCTGTTTCCTCCTTTGTATCTAGCTACTGCTTTGGCTTTCTTTCAAGTTTCTAGCTTCTCCAAAATAGGCCAGACTCTCTGAAATAAGAATGCTTTGCTCTTGCCCAGGGAAAGGGATTGGATTCTTTTGTATACCATCCATTCAGAAATATTGCTCTGTGCTGATGTTATGAACAGTCACTTTAGATTCTTAGGAGTGTGAGGGGAATGTTTTCTTCAAGAAAATATTAACTCTTTAGCTTATACTAATACATATAATAAAACCAGATGTTATGACATTATGTTTAATTAATTGAATTAGGAGAGATGGCACAAGGGAAAAAATAATTATATTTCCACAGTAATCTTTTTTCCCACCCTGGGGTAGTTAGATGAGAAAATGTCCAGTAAAAATGATTTTGCTAAATTATTAAAAGTGAAAAAAGTACAGAACCAAAGTAATATGGATTAATGGAGACACTGAAATCAATATTTTATTACCGTTGCTAATGAAATATTTACCAGACTAATTAAAAGATACAGTCCTTACACTAACACCTAGGCTGATGTGCTTTTCCTTATATTTGTGTTTATATGAAAGCCAACTCAGTAAATTCATCTGTAATGAGATTCCCATCTATGGATCACACTCAAGCCTTTTGTTTCCATGGTACCTAACTTGCACTCCTGGCTAATCTTACAGAGCATTCTGAGGGGATTGATCCAACGCTCATTGAGATGAATATGTAGCACAAACACTGGAGAGTATGAAAATCAATGCAAAGACTTTCATTAACTTCACGGTATTTGGGCCTGAACTCATCACTCTTTAACGACAGCTGTGAGGAATTGCCACGAGGAACAGACTCTTAAACGCAAGGCTGACCATCTCAGGATGAAAAAGAAAAAATTGTTAAAGGCTGGTGAGAATAGAATGTTAGAAAACACCACATGCAACCTGTTGAGAGATGCAAATAAACTTCCAGTCTCAACACTCACTGACAGTGACCAACAAGTTGAAGGTAGAATGAAGTTGAAGGCAGACCAAGAAGACAGAAATGATACCTGATGCAGTAAAAAGTGCCTTCTCTCCTCCTCAGCTGGTTTAGATTGTGGCACAAAAGTGGCACAAAAATATCTTTTTTCATCCTGTATTCACACATGTATTTTGTGCAAGTCACATATTTTAAACAGTTGCACAAATATTTTAGAGATATTTGCTAAACAAAATAATTCAAGAGCATGCATGCTCTTCTGCTTGCATAAATGTTCCCATGAGTGAAATAAAACCAGACTCAGAGGGAGTAAAAATACCCAAAACTAATCAGCTGGAGACATCTCTAAACATGAATTAGGATATTTTCTTTCTATAAGAAAAAAACATCAAATACTTTGAGTCAAACAGAGTTTCAAGAGTTCAAGTTTATCCCTAAGCTAAAACTACAAATTTCTCTTTTTTCTTCAGGGGCATAAAGTTTGAGTTCCTAATTCTACAAGACCGCTGACTGTCAGCCTTCACAACCCCTTCAGGAACACACCAAGATCCAAGTAGGAGCGATTTGGCAACAAGGATGAAAACAGGAAACATTTCTCTAACAAGCTTTCAAAACTCAACATAAAAGGATCTAATGCATCTGCTTGAAACTGCAGCAGAATGAACCAGCCTCAGTGGGGAAAGCAGAAGTGAAACAGGAATGCAGGAAAAGCTCAACTTTCCCACTGTTGCTTCCTTCAGGAGCTGTTCCTGGGACACAGGATCATCTGCAGTCTCGTGCTCACAGGCACATCCATCACAGGAGTAGGATCCAGCCTGGGACTCCCAGGAGAGAGTGATCCTTATTGCCTATCTGAACCCCTTTGCTGCATCTCATGGATACAGGTCTGCAGTGTTCACACTGTCGTTCAAATTCCTTTCTTTTGTTCCAGATCTCAGTCACAGGCACATCTCAAACCTCTCTACACAGCACCACAAAAATACAGAGTAACTATACTAGAGCAGAGAGAACACCACCAGAGGTCTCCTACATGGCACCTCCAAAGAGAGAAATAATTTCTTCCAGAAGGATTTGGGAGTGCTTAGGTATAGGGAGATATTGGCCTGTACTGCTGATACAGTACTCTACAGTAAACACTTAATCTATTTTTTGACCTCATTAGAAAACACATCTTCCCTAGGACCAAGGTACCTCCTCTCTGCTCCTTCCCTTCTCACCCCTGTTTCTTTCTCACTATTGCTCTCAGGACCTTAGCAGCATGTCTGGAAAGATGCTGCCAGTAACTTTTTCTTTGACAAATTCTTCTCCTATTTGGCTTTTTGAAAACACAGGCACAAGGGTGATCTCTGCATAATTTTTCTTTTTTTTACTGAAGACAGGCAAAATCAGAGCTTGGGTTAAACTCAGCAGGAAGCAGGACTTTGCATACCACATCCTCCCTGCCCCTTTTCCCTGCTAATTGCTCACTGATACAGTCATAAGTCTCCTCCTTCACAGCTTATGCAATATTCAGAAGGAATTAAAAAATCTTCCTGCCTCAGTTCCATATTTCTTTTCTCATCAGTTTTCTTGTCATTCCCCTCTTTTATCTCATCTTGAGATCAATAAACTTACCAGTGTTGTATACCAAATGGACATAACAATACACTATATTCAGCCTCCATAATGCAAATATTTCTTTCACCATAGATAAAATCTCTGCCTTTCAAAGACCCACAGCCCAGACAGATGACATGCATACTGAAAACATTTCTAAATCCCAAAGCCAGTCATTGTGAATATAACCACGGCTCTTCTCTGGCATAAACAGTTCCCTGCAATAGGCTACAGGTTGAAGATAAATTTAAAGAGCATTAATTAAGACACAGATATAAAGAAAGTGAAGGGATTTAATTTTCTTGCTCTTGATTGAAAAGACAAACACATCTACCACAGAGATGCCTGGCTGGTACACTTCCCAGAGCTGATACTGCTGTAACTATCTACAAACCTAGGGGACACTCCCAACACAGCACCAGCATTCTTTGCACATAAAGAAAACTGTAGGAGCATAAGTTGTTATTTTAAAATCACCAAAGTCCCCCTCCAGGAGACATCTGTAGCAGAACACCTGCCCAGATGGGATCCCTCCTCAGAAAGGCATCTGGATTACAAAATGCTACACTCAGTGTATCCCCAGTGGACAGGTAGACAAATGCAGAAGCACTCACCTGCACAGACTGGTCTGCTCTCTCCCCCTGCCCTCTGGCTCTGCCAGACTGCACATAACAAACCCTGCAAGCAAGAAAACTTGGTGAGTGCCTGGTATTCTCCTCATTAAATCTGGGGCCACACTTGCAAAATTGGCATTTGCAAAGACAGACAAACTGGGATTTTTTGGACACCCTGAAAATTACCTGTGTAATTTGAATAAGTGGTTATGGAAACCTGCTTTAAAGGTAGCAATGAGTCTGCTATAACCACAGCACCAAGAGGTGTGTGCTTTTGCTAAGGAGGAAGCACCACTGCTGATAAAACCACACCTGGAAGCAATGATGCAATAACACAATTTTTAAAATCTCATTTGTTTTAAAGCTTGTTTCATAACAGTGGTCTTCCATTTCTATATATCACTGTTTCAAATGCAAAGGTCTGTAACTTAATTAAAAGAGTGAAAATGAAATCAAGGTTTAATGACAAAGCCTTTGAAGCATGAGAACATGAGGTGATTAAATCAAGCCTTAAATCTGGGCTTAGGCTGGACATTTGTTATTTTTTCAAAAACTAAAAGAAGAGAGGGCATTAATTTTAATTATTTCTACCATATATATATGTATACTGTATATATATATGTACACACATGTATAATTAATAAAAATGGAGCAAATAAAGTTTCCCAATTATAATTAAATTACATAAAATTCATTTGTGGCTGCCTGTATTTAGCTGTAGAGGAAAATGAAGAGATAGTTTTGTGTATTAAGACATACTTTCCAAAGCTGTGTTTTGAGTTCCATTTTCTCGTGGCTTCATTTCTTTTCACACTAGATGGCACTCTAGAAGTATTCCAAAATTCTGGATTCCTTTCCATTGCCTTTTAGAAAGGCAACAAATTAGTGATTTCCCTCAAACCTTCTATTGTTTACAGCCTACTGAAAAAGGCAAGTGAATTATACAGAGCAGTACAGAAAATTAGCATTGTTAAATGTGTCACATATATCACTAATAAAGTTACATTATTTATACTGTCAACTTGAAAAGCACTTATTTCCTAATCAATCAATTCACAACTAAACAAACAGTCATATAGGCATACAACACGAATTCACAGCACTCCTAAATCAGATCTCCCTGAGATTAAGTGTGTGCTGGTTGATATCAGGAGAAGAATAACAAAGAAGGATCCTCCTCAGTTTGCTCACTTCTCCTCACCTCTCCTTTTATTGCATCCTGCTCTAGGTAATAAAAGTTACCTGCTTTTATTGAAGAAAAAGATACATATATGTGGTTTAGGATAGCTATTATTTTCTGATTCTATTTTGTTTTTTTCAATCAATAAATGCTGCACTTCACCCCAAAGGTGATCCTGAAGCACAAGTTAGGACAGACACATTAAAAAGAATTGAAAGAGCTGGATTCACATTTAAAATTAGCCCATTTCTATTTGGACATTGGGGATGCAGAAAAGAAAAAGAGATTTAAACAGTCACTTGAAGGGCTTTGTACCATCTAAATCCAGCTGCAGTCTCACAGACGTCCCTTTTGATGTTCACTAACGCTGGAGATGAGTTCTAGTAAACAGATGTCCTTGTCAGGGAAAATAAACAAACTAAAACCCATCAGATTTGGTACTGTCTGGTAGCTGGAAGTAAACTGCAAACTGTTCTTTGCTGGGTTGCTACAGAAATGGGCTGATGTGGGACTGGATACAGGAGTAGAGACATAACCATAAATACAGGGACATTAACAGAGACTCAGTGATCCTGGTGGGTCCCTTCCAACTCAGCGTATTCTGTGTTCCTGTGTGATTCTGTGATGTCTCCTTGGCTGTGAAGGACCTGAGCATCAAGGCATTGGGTATGTCAGAGGTGCCATGGCCTCTTCCCAGCTTTCCCTCCTGATCCCATGACATTTGCAGTTATTTCTTAAACATTTAAGCTACATGTTTGCTTCTGGAAGAGAAAAACTCCAGCCACGGCTGCCAGCTAGGAACTGTTCTGCTCTTACTTCTTGCTGCTCATTTGTGATAATTTGAGGTGACTATCAGAGAGTTTGTAAATCACAGTTTTAGCACAGAAATGTGTGTATAAGAGGAGAGGTCAGCTGGGTGACACAGGCAGGGGTTTGGGCTCACAAAAGGGAAGATGCCAGAATACCTGGTACTGAGCTCTGGGCACCCTTTTTGAATTTGCCTGCTGAGAGAAAGTCACAGAAACTCTCCATGGAGGTGGAGGAAGCCTGGATAACTGACCTGGCTTCTTACCTAGAAGGCAGGATCAAAATTTCCCAATTGTTTAGGTCAAACTTAGCTCAAAATTCAAGTGTTTCTTGCAGCCAGAAAGTGTAGGTTAAGCCTTGTTGATCCAAGTACATCCAAGAGTGCATGAAAATAAACACCTCAGAATCTCCTGCAGACCAGCAGTTAAGGGTAATGAAACATATGAGACTTCAAGGAAGCAGATGAGCTGGCTGGTGGTGTCACTGGCAGCACAAGGGCTCCCACACATCACTCCACATTGTCATAGGACAAAATCTGCATCTTCATGCAGACAGCATTAACTCCACACAGTGCTGATGGATTGCAGGGAGAGGGGGATTTCTCTGTTCCTAAGAGAAACACAGGACCCAAACTAAATGGAAGCATTCCTGTGCCTGGGGTGGTTTTCACTACCCAAATTGCTGACTTTCAGCCAGGATACTTTTGTTCACTCCTTCAGCCGCTTAGAGAGATGGAAGTTAGGATAGATGTGCTGGTGAAGAGTTTCTACTTGTCTCCTTGTTCTTAGCAATGAACCTCTTGGGTCTCCAGATAAAGGCTGGCATTTCCTACTTCAGACAGACTCCACAGATCAAGCTGAGCCTGTGTCAGAGCACAGTGCTAAAATTGTGAGCAGGATGGTGGGCAAGTGACACACAGGGTCCATGCTTGGCCATGTGCAAACATAGTCCCAAATGGCCTCTGATAATGAGGTAGATTTCATCAAGCAAGAGAAGTTTTGGTCACTTTAGCCACAAAAAGAGAATATGACTGTCTTTACAGCAGCATGGCTAAATCAATAATCTGTGGAATGAGAGGCTTAAAGTGGATGAAAAGTGCATTATCTCACATACATATGTTGGAAAGTGCTGGCAACACACTGCAGTTTTGGAAAATAAATAAATTTACTAGTGGGAAGAGAGAGATTGCTGATAAAACAGAAAAAATACTATACTCAGGTGGTGATTTCAGTACTAGTGCTAATATTTTATACAACAAAATATTGAATTTGAGAAGAGGCTTTTTCATTCATTTGGCTTTCTAACTTTCCAAAGTGCTTTTATTGACTGATTTTTGTTTGCAGCAGCTAATATTACTGTCACTGTAACAATATTTTTTCCTTATTTAGATCTCCTAATGCAGTTTGCCACCTAAAGTAATTTACCTTTCATTTTTTTAAAATAAAGCTACTTTTTAAAAACTCAGAGATGATTCACATGGTTTGAGTCTCTGTTTGCTCAGATAAAACTGAAGTGCCAAAACTTCAAGAACTGTTGCATTTTTTGAGACCCAAGGTCCATCTGCTGTGAATTTAATTGCCTCAATATTAATTGACAAGACATCTGGACTATGAAAGTAAGAGATGTACCTACCTCCTTCCATGTCAAACTGCCCTCCAAACTTCACACTATTTGTTCTGGAAACAGCATTCAGCTGCTAGGAGAAAATATAGACATGCACAGAATTTCTTCAGTTTCAGATCTAGCTTTATATAACCTCAGCATAGCATGTCCAGATGCTCTTAATCACCAAGTCATGGAGATGCCAATCCCATAGTGGGAGTACAATAGGAGATACTCCAACACCACCTTTCTCCCATTTAAAACTCATTTCATTCAGCATTATACTTTCTCTAAAGCTCTAGGCAACTTTCTGGGTTGGAGTACTGCCATTCCAGCAGACTACAGAAGAGCAAATAAATTTTGAACATGAACTATGTTTGCTGAAGGCAAAGCTGCAAGTTGCAGCTAAGGCAGCCATCAGCTCTGAGCTCCAGCTTTGGAGGGGAGGCAAGGAGGAATTGCCTCTGCAGAACTCGACTGGATTCAGTGTGGAAGTAAAACAAAAATTGCTCCCAGGCCTATGAAAAAATCATCTTTTCTATCTCTGGAGGAACAGAGTTCATGCCTTTCATCCTTTCATGCAAAAGCCAAGCAAACCACCCACCACCAGGCCTGAGGAACCCCAGGTGATATTCAGCTCATGGACATGAATGTTTATTTGACTGAGTCTGCAATGGTTTTCCACCTTCCAGTGGGTTAAAGTGTTGCTCTTTGGCTTCCAGTGAAAATAGAGGAGTGATCAACTTTATAACTTTGCCAATTTGATCACAAGGCCTTGAGCAAGTTGCAGAAGTCCTTGTGGCTGCAGAGGTGGCAGCTGCAGCCCAGTTGTGCAGTGTGACAGTTCTTGGAGAGAGATTGTATAACAGATGGTCAGACAGAAGATAAAGGGGAGCAAAAGCCAACCAGATAGAAGGACAACTGTGATGTTTTATCACCTTAAGCTGTGAATCAGTTTGGTGGTGCAGACATGTCTAAATAAGGGGCCCAAAGGCATTGCCTCCATGGTGTAAGCTCTGTGAGCACTGGTGTGACAGAGCCCAAGCCCCAGCTGATATAAAAGTACTTTCATACCATGTAAACATGCATTGACACCTTGATGCTGCACAAGGTAACTGCTTTTAATTATTCTCTTCCTCCCATGAACACCAGTCCTTACAGGCTGAGGATGCAGGGCTTTGGAAAGTCTCTCTTCTTGATCAAATGGATATGCCATCCATTAAATCTTCCCTTCTATCTCCCTATCTTGATGGGTACTCACAAGCATCTGAGCATTTTCTATCATCCTTGAACTTTATCAAGAGACTGATCAACTCTCACTATTTTTGAAGCTTAGAAAATATATTCATACTTTTTTGGTTTTTTTGTTTAATGAGAAAATATCTTGCTCCTTCCATATGGTCCTCTAATGTTATCAGAACCAGCTTTTCCTCCGCTTCAAGGTGTATCAGCTTTAGCTCTAGCATCAATAAGATGTATAGATATTCATGGGGAGGTCTCAGTGATATCCATCAGTCCTTATCTCCCAATCCCCATTTGTCATGTGCATGGGAAATGTTTTAGCTTATTGCCTGTTCCCTAAATGGCCAGCTGTGATATGGCCACAATCTCATGAATGTTTTGAGGATGGGAATGGTTAGGACAGTCTCAGATTCACTTGCACTCTGCCCATGATGGCTGTATGATTGCCCAGGAGGAAAGACAGGCTCTCTCTTTTTCCAAGCCCATTCACACAAGGGGAAATAGCAAGTGCTGACCGCCTGGACAATTGTAAAGAAGCCCAGGGGCTGCTGGTGTCCCTCGGTGCTCTGCACAGATTGCTCCAGACATTTTGGTGTGATAAACATTTGGACAGCAGTGTGAAGATCAGGGCAGGGTTGGTGACATTTTGTGCAGGATATTACGGGCAGAGATTGGTTGCTGTGGGATGGTACCATGGGAACCTGCTAACAGTGTGATTGATCTGCCTGAGGGAGGGGACTTTGCTAATTCTCTAATGCAGTAGAACTAATGATAGATGCTGATGCAGTCTGATTTTGTACCAGTGATTTATGGTTGCACCTAGTAGTTAAAATTAACAGCCACCTTAACAGGAGGTTTTAACCAAATTAGCAATTTGGCTCTGAGATTCTCACTCTGAGCACCAAAAGGATTAAGAGGAGACAGAATTCTGAGGAAAGAGAATGTCAAAGAAATGGGGATGAGTTTCTCTGAAATAACCACATTTCCAGCATTCTGGGTTCTTAGTCCAAGGTCTGTAGTTTCTAAGCTGTCTGCAAAGTTTGAACCTGGGATTTGGGCTGCCCCACATCTCCTGTGTTTGTATCTACATAATTTGGGATTGAACCAGTCTGAAACAGAAGAGTTATAAGGCAATTTTTTGCCAGGCAGATAAATGTCCCAATCCATACTCTCTGAACTGGCTTTCTGATTAGAGAGGTTACAAACTAAAATTCAACTTATCTTAACACACTTTCTACATTACCCAATAGTTTCTAGTCTTACCTTGGACATATTATTCATCCTTTTTAGATAAGTTGCTACAACTTAGAGTATAAGACAGAAAGTTCTATTTCTTTTTAAATAATAAAAACCATTAAGCTTTCCTCTTGAAAAAAAAAAACACCTTAGAATTATTTTTATACCAGCAGTTTAAAAAAAAAGTAATAACATTTTATTTTTACAATTTCTGAATTTTTTTCATGTTATATAAAACAGCTTCACTGTGTAAAATGCTTAAAAAATAAATTTATATTTCTGTGCATTCTCAATATAAAGTTGACACAAAAATCCAATATCCCCTTTTTAACAAAATAAAAACTTTTCAAGTTTTCTTGGGTGAAAGTTTTGTTTCAAGGGATAATTTTTCCTAAAACCTCAATTCACTCAAGAACAAAATATTATTTTAAAAGTACAAGTCTTGTGTTGTGTTACAAAATCCATTCCTCACCTTCCATTAGCAGCAGATGTATTTGGTAGGGAAACCTTCTCTTTCTCTCATTGAGATGCTCATTGCTGACAAATGTAAGAACGCTGGAGTCTCCACACCTTCCTTTCCTCTTGTAAATAATGAGTGGCCCAGTTCACCTCTTCAGAACTCAGTATTTCTGGAGAGATGGCAGGACTTTACTCACCTAACTTGATAACTGACATCACCACCATCCCTGAAAAACGGGAGCACCAATCATTCAAATTAATGATTTCACTGAACGAGGGTTGTCAGCACAGCCTCAGGGCCTTCAACACAACACCCACATTTAAATCTGTGTAGGATGGGGAGCAATGCCTGGGCTAATAATCCCAAACCTCTTTTCTCTGCTTGTGCATCAGCTGTGGGTAGCTGCTGGTGCACAGGCAGCAGTCAGACATGCAGGAGACTGTGTGAGGAGGGAAGATTCCTGCTGGCTCGTGGATTCCCAAACTGTCATCAGCCAAGGAGAGGAGCCATGAAGAGGAGCAGACTAAACACAAAGAGAATGCTGAAAAAGATGAGGGCTAGCAGACTGCAGACTCTGTTTGGTCATCTGAGAGGAAAGGCAGATCTCAGAAGAAAAATACTAAGCAGGGTACCTTGGCCTGAAATATACGCTTATATTTATAGTTGGGACAGCTTTAAAATAAAGAAATCTTAAATGTTGGAAAAAACCTTAAAACTCAAGCTGTGGCCACGTCAGTGCATTGTACTGATTTTCAAAAAAAGCAGAGGCCTCTGCAGATGTTTCTTCTGCTCTGGTGTAGAACCATATTGCCAGATAGACTCCCACTTAGTGTCATTTTACTGAAAATTGGGAATGTCCACTTCCATTCTCAGTTAGCCACTAACTCAACTAGAAGCAATCAAGTGGTCTGAGCTTTCCCCTGGTCTACATTGATTTTTAAGGACTTTCCTTCTGGGGTTGTCTGCCTTCAGTTGTCTGAAAATGTGCTTTCACATCCTGAGCTGTTTTAAGGTGTATGTAAAAAGGTATCTAAAAATGGAGATAATTAGTCATTCAAACAAAGAATGCCAAGAATGGTGGGGCAGAATTCTATTTCTGCATCTAAAGAATGTGGTAAATTCACCACAACTCCAGAGACAGCCTCCAGAGGAAGATGCCTTGGCACACTTTGTGATTGCCATTTTTCCCAGCTGGACTGTGTTAATGAATTCCCACACTTGCACACTTTATTGTCCAGTCACCCACACCTGGACACATCCATTTCCATGTCATGCAGACCCACAAATTACCAAGCTATAGAGAGTTTGATGTGATTACCCCTCTCTTCAGGGCTGGAGGTAAGACAAAACTAATGAAAAACCCAACAAATTTAGTAAACCTTCTCCTACATTCATTAAGATTCAGGTGAGGAATTAAAGAGAAACAAAGAACTGCTAACAGCTCAAAATGGCACATTGCTCTCATTGGTGCCATTGGGTATAGTAATAAAAAACTAAAACACAAACCCAACCAACCAACCAGAAAAGTAAATTTGCAATTAAAAGCAACAGTTAAAACTTAATGCAATTAATAACCTGAGTTTGCTTTGATTGCAGGGAACAGGTTCATTCAGCACTGCCTCAAGCTTTCATCTGCTAAAGGTCACTGGCTGCCCACAATGACCAGGGTAGGGAAATGAGGCAGTCTGTTGGAAAACACTATTAATAGCAGCAGTGTTTGGAAACAGATATCATGGCAGCACACAGGAAGGCAAGGGGAAGAGGGGACAGGCAGCTGCAGAAGCTGAATTGTACCTGCTGCTTGCCTATTCTCAAAGCTGACCTTTCCTCAAGTCCCCAAAGCTCGCAGTCCATATAGCCTAGAAAAGGCAGTCTCAGGATCACACAGGGATATCTGTATTCCAAACTAAATTTGAAAGGATCCATGACTGGAAAAATGCTTGCATTGGAAACAAGTTAACATTGAACTTTTACCTCCAGGAAAATCAGTCATTGGCTTTATAGATCAAGACTCCAGGTTAGACAAGGTGGGATGGGGGACAAATGCTTTTATTATGGCTCTTCCATTTTGCCTTTTGAATATTTTACTTATGCACTGAGAGAATGAATTTTACACAAGATAATTATGAATTGACTCAAATTCTTCCTCATAAATATGAATGATGATCTGTTTTCTGAACTGGAGGCACTGAAAGGTACAAAGGCATTCAAAAGATATGGGGTTTAAATTTATTTTTTAAAATTAAGAAGTCTCGCATTTTGTGTTTACAAATGTACCTCAACCGAATATTTCTTGTTCTTGGTGGAATTTATACAACATATCAGATCTTTGGTTCTGAGAGTGGTTTCCCCAGTGGAAGAGCCTTGTGGTGTGTTTGTTTGTCTAAGCCTTGTTTCAGCTGAGTAACAAGAAGCATCACCAGATGGTGAATTTGCCTAACCATAGCTATGCAACCTCTGAAAGGAAACAAATGCAATTATATATACAAACCTTTGACTCCCTCACAGGCAAATCGTCCATGAACAAGGGGTTACTATGTTTTGCTTTCAGGCCTCTGGTCCTACCCACCATAGGGAAGTAGGAATTGCCAGATCCTCTGGGAACCTGGCACTGATAGGATGTAGCTCTCAAGAATTAACACAGTTTCTGGGTTGGTTTTTTTTTTCCTTCTCCTATCATTTTTCAAAAAAATGGAAGAAGATAATCTCCAGGCTAAGTGTGCTAAAAAACTCTCTTCAGAACTCTACAGAGATGGTCTTCAAAGATCTCCAGCTCCATTGAAGTGCCATGGGAATTGCAAAGGACCAAACAAGTACAAAATTGATAAAGCTGTGCTATCTAACTTGGAAATATGGTGGGAGATTTGCTGGAAGCAAGAAAACAGCACAGAAAAGCAAAGAGAAAGAAGGAGAAGAAGTGCAAAGAGAGAGAAACAGGATTAGTTCTCCTTAGCTAGAAAAAATTACTTCAGGTTCAAACATACCTTAAACGTTAAGGGATCTGCTCACAGGATTTCATAATTTTGCATTTTTCCACTTACCATGTCAGATAAAAAGTCTGCCTTTGATACTAATTGATTGTTTCATTTTCACTGGCATACTTTTCAAACAGATGGTTGCCCCAACCTTTTGTTCCTGAGCACCCTCTTGAAGATTTGAAATAATCAGTGATAGAAATTAATTGAATAATTGAACACAACCTGGTTCTGCCTGTCCCCTCTCTCCTCTATCAAAGCTGATTTCTAACAGAGGTCCAAAACTTCATGTCCACTCTGGCCTTCAGAGCACAACTTCCTTCTACAGAAAAGTTGCATATCTCCCCATTTCTCTCTCCAGAATTTGAGCAGGTGATATTTTCCAGTCATAGCTGTCTACTGATAGGAAATTGTGGTTTTTGAGGAAAGAATATTTTAGGAGGACTGCCCAGTTTTCATGGGCAACTTCATTATTTAAAAAGAAAGTGCAGAAAATCACCTCCCTGTACTTGAACACTGAGACTATTCCATCCTTCCCTAAAAATGGGAAATATACTTCCCCTTGAGTTTAGTGCTGCCATGAATCATGGGGCTTATGGTTCAATTCTATAGATCTTTGTCCTGCTTTATAGGCCAACTTCTAATGTTCTAGAAATCCATCTTTTTACTAAGCCAGAGATAAACACATTAAAAAAATATACATCTACAAAGAAAATAAAGGAAATTAAAGCTTTAAAGAGGCTTAATATTTTTAAAAAATCACTCTAGCATGAGGCTTTATCTTAAATAAACAGAAATAACATGTATGGATCAGTAGCTAATCCTCCTCAACTGTTTCTATCCAGTGTCTTAATTATGGCATAATGTTGCATTATACACAGGGACACCAAATGGCCCCAATTCCCCTCCATGCAGCATCTGCCACGTTACATTATCCTGATTTCCTGTCACACTGCCTGCAAAGGGCCTCACCCTGCATTTGTGAAGTCACCCCTGTGCTGAGCCCAGCTGATGGAGCACCTGTGTGGGTTTGTTGGTTTGTTCCTCCTCTCGAGAACAAAAATAGAGGCTGAATTCTGGAATGGCTGTGTCACTGGTGTAGCATGACATAATAACCCTAAAAAAGGTAAAATAATAATGTGACTGGAAGATGTACTTCACTAAGCTCCAATGTCCATATATCTATTGGCTTAAGAGCAGTAGTAGTAGTAGTAATAGTAGTAGTACTATTTTAAAATCTCTCAGAATAACTTTAGGAATTATATTTATGTAACAGATTTGCCTGATTACAACACAGAGATAATGTAGGCATATGTCTGAAAATGTGCTAAAAGAAAAGGAGATTTGCAAGCTATACAAAAAGACTAAGAAAAAGAATTGAAAAAATTAACTGGCAGTGAAAAATTATAAACTTGTTAGAATGAACATGATTGTGCAGAGATCTGGAGTTTCAAGGCACAAACAAATTAAAGAAGCTTCATATAAGAGCATACTTTCCAGCTAAATTGATGTATTTGTATTTGATGTATTTTAAATTGATGTATTAATTGTCTATTTTTTACTTATACAGATACACACATTTGAGTTATTCATGTACAAATCCTTTGACTTCAACAGCTACATTTTAACTGTTGTTTCTATGGGATTTACAAATTGTTATTTACACGTCTGAAAACTTTGGTTAAGTGCAGTATTTCAGGACTTCATCAGAATTGGGGAAAATAAGAAAAAAATCTATCAAGACTCTGCATGCCAGTGACCTCTGAGGACTGATGAAGTTGTTAAAGGAACCAAGATGCAAAGGTGTTCCTGAGCCCTGTATGAAAGCAGAGGTAGATATTGATAATCCATAAACCTGAGCTAAATGCACTGAGTCTTTGGATATAACAAATTTCCTTCTTCCAAATCAGACCACAACATTCTCTTTTTACAACTGTTAACCAGCCCAACCTCCATTTCCCTCAGTAATTATTTATTTACTTTTACTAATTGCATCTTCCCTCCTTACACAATAAAACTCTGTTTAGGGCTGCAGAGGGCTTTGGAGAAGGAAAGAATTACAGAGTAAAGCTGGGAAATACCATAATTCTTTTTCAGCCCTTGGCATTCAAACTTCATCACATCTCCAAAAGTTCATTATAATAGGAATTGGACTTGATTGGCTGAGTGGGCATTAAGACAGAGTCAACATTCATGATGGAAAGAATAGAATTTTCAAAACTGATCATCAAGCAGCCCCAGCAATAGAATTTATAAACCAGGGACTTGCTTCATAAGACAGAGAAAAGATTGATGCTGTTGAAGAAATGCTGCAATTAATTAAATTAATGAAATCAGGAAGCCACACCTACTCCAGGTGACTGACTCACTGCTCTGTTTCTGTCTCCAGCTTGAAAAGGTGGAATTAGCAATTGAAGGGTTTAACATGGAGCAAGCACAGTAAGTTATGTGCATCTAACAAGCTCCTTCGAAGTGTTGTGAGAAGCACAGCACGGCTGAGAGATCACTGCAGTTAATTATTTCCCTGCCTTGGAAGAAGAGAGCCACACATCCCTGGAGGGAGTCCTTGCATTTCAACAAAAGCCTTTTCTCCAGGGAGGGAGGTTTTACAAGTAGGAGCTGGTTTGTGTACCAGAATGATCAGAGCTGCTGCTGCCTTTGAAGGTACAGTCAGTTCTTGCAAGGCATTATGGTACAAATCCTCATTCTACCACCTGGTAAAAGTTTTTTTAGAAATATCCCAACCCAAAGCTATAATAGATGCAAAATGCAGTCTACCTTAAGCCACAGGAAGACACCAAGGCTGATAGAAGCAGCCTTTGCTCTGCTGCCTCCTGCTCACCTCTGGAAAGGCAGAACAGCTGCCCCTCTCACAGGAAGACCTGGGCAATGCAGGAGACTGGACTGCAGCAGAAATGGGTCCTTTAGGATGTTCACTCTCTCAGGTCTGCACATTCCTCCTCTGTTTCCTGGAGCAGTGCCTCTGTGCCTGTAGATACCACAATTTTCTGACCCCGTTGCCCTGCCCTGGTAGGAAGACCTCCTTGGGGCATCTCCTGACCTCAGGAGACAGCGAGAGTGTTGGTGGCAAGATGTACAAACATGAAGCTGTGTAAGACTTGTGACAAGGAAACAGCTTCTTTCAGAGATGTTATCCATTTCCATTCACATGGAGATACTGCCCAGTGCCACAGATGGCAACTAAGAATGATATTCTTATAATTTCTTAGAAGAATACAGGTAGCAGGAATGCTAAACCATAACGAAAAAGTCAATGTGACCAGAATATCCATCCTGACACCTTGAGCTGACTTCTGGAACAGTTGTTTGGTTTCTCTGAGACACATACCTTGTTTAGAAGTTTTATGAGTCTGATGGCAATTAATTTGCAATGACTTCAAAACTGCTGAAACTCATGGAGGAATGTGATTCCATGTAAACTGAATATAATTTTCTTATTTTAGCCCTCTGATATCTTATTTGGCAAGACCAAATAGGATAATTCTGCCAGCAACAAAGGTTAGAGCAGAATTACACTAAGAAAGAAGGATTGACTTGAAAGAAAAATATTTCTTTCTATCATAAGTGCTTCAGAAAGTACCAATCTTCTGAAAATCAAGTTGAGTTGAGAATATGAGTTTTTTAACAGAGATAGGGCCAAATACAAGTATACAAAAACATACTGAGAGATGCTTATTTACATAATGAAGGATATTGATTAACATTACAATAGACCCCCAACCAAGCATAGGCCCAATAAGTAAAAATAGATTATTTTCAGTCAGTAAAAGCAAGAAATAATAAAAAACAGAAAGAGAAAAAAAGGAAAGCTCAAAGCAATGTGACATTCTAAAAGAGAAAACTGACTAATATCAAATTTTCAGAGTGAAATCTCTAACACGTTCTTTCCTCCATTGGCTTGAGGTGATGCAGAGAGGTGAAATAGATGTGAAGTAGTCTAGAATTTCTTGATGAACTGATATTTCCTTTGCTGAAGGGAAAAAAAAAATGAACCACAAAAGAAAAATAACCCAAACCCAACTAAAACAAAAACAAAACCCACAAAAACAACAAAAAACACACAAAAAAACCAAAACAAAAAACCAAAACAAAATAAAAAGCCAACAAAAACCAAAACAAAACAAAAAACCAAACCCAAAATGAAAAACAAACAAAAAAACCCCCCTCTCAATCAAAACTAAAAACCCCACAAGCAAAACCCCTAACATTTTTTAGACTATAAAAATGTCTGTTTCTGATTCCTGGTTGTTTTAGATGTTGCACATTACTATGCTACCTGTCTTTATCAGGTTAGTGCATATTTTCCATTTACCATCTTATTCATGTAACCAGCATCTTGGAGGAGTGGGTGGAACTTATTCCTTTAAAGGTTAATCATCATTCAATTGCTGGACTAAGTTTGCTTACATACAGTGCCTAACCCTTTCTTTTCCCTTCCATCATTGTCCTTCACTTTATAAAGTTCTTCCTCCATCATGCTTAATCCTCTCCAATGCATTTATTTTGAATAATCCTATCTTCTCTCAGCCTTCAATTTGCAGCCTTCAGCTGCTAGGCCAGTTAAGCTTTTTTTATCTTTTCCCTCAAACACGTGCTCCGTTCTTTGGTAGCCTCTTTTTGCCCTTTTCCCCATTTCAGTTTCATGAACTGAAGTGACAAACTCAAAGAGTGCATTCACACAGCCTTGGACAGCAGCTCATTACCCTAGAGGTGCTAAAAGCTCTCCCCAGTACACTGCTGTCTGGTTTCACATCAGCTGCACAGCAGTGAGTTCAGGTGCATCCAGAGACTCCCTCCCTTCAAAACCAAGGTCCTTCTCTGCTTCCAGAGGAGGCATCCTCCAATAATAGTAACAACCCCTGCATTAATCTGCAATGAATGACTTCACATTATTGAGATTAAACTGCTAGTGGGCCATGTTCTCATCTGAAATGCAGAGTGAATCTTGCCTCATTTCATTAGCTAAAACGAAGTGACCTCAGATTTCCAGCCACGTTACAGATCCATCTTTAGGCAGCCTCCTGAATGAGCTATCTACAGCTACTCTGGAGGCCATTAAAAAGTTGTGTTTATAACATATTGTTTTGTGCATAATGTTCTACAAAGAGAGGGTGCTTTTGCCATGACATATGGTGTACAATGTAAATGAACTCTGGTGTAACAAATTAAAAAGCTTTTACAGCAACCTCTAAATACTATTTATGGCTCCCAAGAGCTACCTAGGCTGGCCACCAGTCAAATAATTGCAGTCACTACACCAAGTGCCAGAGTGCATTTTGTTGACTAACTGCTTCTTCAGCGAGCTGTGCAATCTATTTCTATGAGATGTACCAGCCATAAAACACCATCCATTTTGACAGCCAAATTGCAAAAGCACAATGTGTAACCAGGTGTCATTCAAAGAATGGAGGCTGCAATGAGGGGGCCATTTGTAAAATCTCCCTGATCCTTAACACTTGCAGCTTTTGTTACAGCAAAGAAAACTCATCGTGATGCAAGGCCTCTCCAAAGCTGGAGCCTCTCAAGGGCACAAAAGCCTCCTCCTGTCTGTGCATGCTGGGAAAACTGGTGAGTAGGGGTGACTGAAATACAGCAATTGAAAATGCTTCCAGTGAGTGAAAGGGATCCAGTTCTGTGGGGACAGAGAACTTGTCAGAAAATACCCATTTTCCTGTACCATGATTTTGTGTTTAAGAAAAAAATCTATTTATTTGCACTAAAAAACAACTTGGAAAGAAAAGGAAGCCAACAAAACCAGCCCAAGTCATCAGTGTTTTTCACATGTGTTTTATAGAGTCATAGAAGAGTTTGGATTGGAAGGTACCTTAAAATTTATCTAGTTCCAAATGCCTGCCATGGGCAGGGACACTTTTCAATAAACCAGGTACTCAGAGACCCATCCAGCCTGGCTTTGAACACTTCCAAAGATGGGGCATCCACAGCTTCTCTGGGCCAATTTTTCAGTTCCTCACTATCCCCACAGTAAGGAATTTCTCCCTTACATCCCATCTAAGCGTAGTCTCCAGTTAAAGCCATTACCCCTTGTGCTATCAATCACACAGCCCTGCCAAAAGTCCCTCTCCAGCTTTATTGTAAGCTTCCTTCAGGTACTGAAAGGCCACAATATGATTTCCCTTGAGCCTTCTCTTCTCCAGGCTGAACTACCCCAACTCTCTCAGCCTTTCCTCACAGGAGAAATGTTCATTCCACTAATCACCTTTGTGGATTTCCCCTGAACTCGCTCCAACAGGTCCGCATCCATCCTGTGGTGGGGACCCCAGAGCTGTTTCTGGGAATTAAAAGACAACCAAACAAACAAAAACCCCCCACACAAACCCTGAAGATGAACTCTTTCTACTATTTAAAGAAATGTATGTGTTAAATTATCCAAAGGTTGGGTTGTTTCTGTGAATGTTTTCAGGGGGTTTTGATTGGTTTCAAATCAATGCAATAGGTCACCTGGTAAAATCTTCTTCTTTGTTCCACCTGAGTACAGCAAAGGTAGGAGAGGCAATGGATATTCCACAGCTCTGAAACTGTCCCATTTATCACATGAAAATCACCTCTTGTCCTTCTGGTCTGGGTATATTTAAATACAGGTAATGCTAGTGTTGCTACATATCTCCATGTGGATTCCAAAGGGGACAGCACCAGGCACAGCCCCATTATTTGAGGCTGTGGCTTGTTTTGAGGCACACACCCCAGAATGATGGCTGCACTGCTTCATGGCTGAGCCATCCCCCCTGAGCTGCCTGCAAGCCAGGATTAAACCCACACTTAAACCTGCACTACAGTTTTCCACAGCTGAAGGTTTACTGTCAAATGAGCCATACTGGCTCATGACAAAATTGCTGTGACATTACGGCTTTAATAGGCACTGGCAATACAATCATCTATCATGGATACTATATTTAAGTTGGAAAGCATTTGTGTGGCTTAGAAAAGAGAAAAAACATTAAATACCTGCATAGCAAGTGAGAGTATATGTCTGTAGTCTTTTGGCGTAGACAAGTTTTGAAAGCAGTAATTTGCTGGTAAAGATGATCAAGAGGATGCCTACAGAACTGAAAGAAAGTAAGAAGTTGAATGGCAAAGAACCAGGGGATTTGGCCTTTTTCTATATTCTGTATTTATTAACCATTTTATGACATTGTCGAAAAAAAATAACTGTGCCCAGGACACAAAGAGTTATGCAGTAATTTAGGAAATGCTCTTCCCTCAGGTGTTATGTCCCTTTCTTCCAGACACTGCAATCCCAGACATCCTTTGTAAAAAAAAGAAAAATAAATTTAAAGGCTCTGAAATGATACCATCAGAAAAAATAATGGGTTTTTTCAGCAGATTTCTGAAACCCTACTCCAGATCCCCAGCTCAAAGGGAATTAAAAAAGGCAATGGTTTACACCATTATTTGTGACTAGCAGGTTTCAATCAAAGACAATTGAAGCTCCAGGCCAATATTGCAGTGTACTCGGGGCCATGTCTATCACTGAGAGCAAAATACGGTTTACAAAGGGGAAAAGTTCCCACAAATCACAGTCCAGACACACTAGATTTTCTAACTGTCTAGACAAATAGGACCATCCCTGAGCCAATATTAATAAACCTCCACACATTCCAGTAAACACTTGGTAGCTCCATCTCTCTGTCAATCATTTTTAGCCCCTAATGAGAATGCTTTTAACTGTTGCTGTTTGACTGTTAACACCAATTCCCTTAACTCGATGTTCCTTTGCCAAGCAAGCAGCTTCAGCCTGGCCATTATGCATGGTAGAAATCTACATTTCCCATTATCAGTGACTGCATTTATATTTGAAGACTAAAGGATTAAAAAAGCTTAGGGACAAAATATTCTTGGTAGCTGATTTGAATAAGGAAAAGTGTTAACCCTGGCAAGCAGATATTGAGTTGAAAATAAGGCAATTAGAGAGAAACTATTTTTTTTTCTAACACAATTTTAACAGAATTAAGTCTATACCACTTCACACATTAACAACATTCTTGCATTTGCCAAGCAACAATAAAAAACCCCACCAGAATTTAATTCCTCTAATATGTTTCTAATGGTAGTGATGTGTCCCTAAATATCAGTGGTCTTGTACCAGAGAAATTACAATTGTGCAGTCAGATAGTTTCATAAACAAGTATTTGTACAATAAATCTATTATATACCTCCTCTCTCTAAAAAATGAAGAGGCTATGCTTTTTGATATAATTAGATAATAATACCACATTTAAATAACTTCTCAATTGCATATTTGGATTCAAACATGCTGACTTAAATATGATTAAGCAATTATGAACAAATTTTCTGTTATTTTGACCAGTCTATTAGCCATCTAATTTGGTTCCTGAGGGTAGTAGATAAAAAATAACAACTAAAGCTATTTCAACTCCATAGCTGGGACACAGCAGCAGATTACCAATTACACTCAGAAGATGAATTACCAGTAGATTTCATCATCCTTAAATAAATACCAATTTAAGTCAAGTAGGTCTGAAAATCACTTCATGCTGAGGAGTAGCTGTATTGCTACCTTTAATGGAAAATTAGCAGAGGGCTAGATCTGTGAAGGAGCTGAGGACATTTTCTGTTTTCACTACATGAGGGATCAGCTGCTTCAAGCACAGTATAGGTAAGCTGAAAGGAGCAGAGAAAATCTGGAGCAGGAGTCCAAAAGCTGCTTCACTGTCAGTGAGAACAGGACTTTATTTAATATTCACATCCATTTCTGCCAGACTTGACTTTTCAAATTTCACAAAAATTAAGGACATAACAATAAAATGATAACACATTTAAAATTACATTTTCTCAGTACTTAAAACGTCTGTTCATTCAGAGAAATAATTCTTGCCCATTTAACTGCAGGACTGTTTATATTGTTAATTGCATCTTGTTATAGGTTAAATACACTTGCTTTGGATTTAAGTTTATGATTTTAACGCAATCATGTAATAGACTTAGTTATAAGAAACATATAATTACTACATAGGCTGGGAAGCTGGATAAGCATTGCAACATAAATAAAAGAGACTTTACTGCTCCTGATATTAACACTGAGCAAATACTTAAATTGCTGACAAATTTTTACTTGTTCCTTTGGTCATTACCTGAATGGTTTGTGGACATTTTCTTCGGTATGGAAAATGAAGATTTCATGTCACAAGAGCTGTAAATGGCCGGGTAATGGGAAGCCATTAGCAGCAGGCTCACCACATAAATCCAGCCTGTGGAATAAAACCAGCCTGCACTGCCATCACACCTGCTCTGCACCTTGCACATCACTGTTCTAACCTTTTTCTTCACAAGCCCCATGCATCCTCAGGTACCTCCCCTTCTCCCCAGGGATTCGAGTTTGGTAAAATTTAGTGGCTACTGGCCTGGAGGTGGGCTAGAATTTGGTGTTGGTGCCTGTTGTCTTCCTGGTTCAACATTGCCTCAAAGGTGGAGCAGTCACTTCCCCAAAACACCTTTCTTTTCTAAACCAAATTCTCCTGTTCCCCCTCTGGAATACCAGTTCCTATCCCAGTGAGCTTTGTTCTTAGGGGTTACAGCCCTTTTAAGCTGAATTCCTGCTTATTTAATACCACTGGGCTGTGAATAGCAGTAGCCAAAATAACAAAGATAATCAATTACCTGGCCCCAGTAAAGTATTAATTAAATTGATATCTCCCATTTGTTTCAGTACTGCCCATTGACTTTGACAAAATAAAACTGAATGTATCAAGCTCACTTCAGCTCCCATGTCATGTAGCTACTTTAATCAAGGCAACCAGACTATCTTATTCATTTATCTCAAAAATAAAGGTGTGATCCCTTGAATATAACATGACTGAAATTGCTGGATTCAGACAGAAGTAAAATCAGACATCTCTAGCCCACTGGCAAAAAAAAAAAAACAAATCAAAAAAAAAAATCCAGCAGCAGAACAGCAGCCTGTCGAGTTTTATTTCTAGATAAATGGAACAGGTATGATAAATGTGCATTGTGACAAAAGGGGATTATGTGAGAACAAACAAAGTACCATTAGTTCTGCAAAATGTTTTACAGATATCTTTTCTGCCTGGCTACTATGAGCTGATTTCCAATTGTCTGAGTTTTGGCAACCACACCCCTTGGGGGTTCTAATCTCAATGGTTTAGAACAGTCAATGTACAGGTTTTGTGGAAAAAATGCATTTTGCATGCTTTAGACTTAGTAGGGAGAGGGGGTAGGCTGATCTATCATATGTGGAAATAAATAGGAACAGTCAAAATTTGAAACCACCTTAACATGTATTTTGGGAAAACAGTGGTTGCCGCAAATATTTGCAATTCAAATCTCAGCAATTTTCATCTCTTTTTATGAAAAGTCCTTCCAGCATTTTTGAAGGATTAGTTATATATTAAAAGAGAGACTTTTTCTACTGGGGTAAACTGTCTTTCAAATATTTTTGACTCAAGCATAAATCTATTTACCTCTCACATGCTGTTTTGTAGTTCTTTTTGTGGTATTCATTAATTAATAAACAAAATCTACTGCATTTAAGGCAGCCTGTTTTTCACTCAGCTTTATTGCCTTTCATTACTGCTTTGAGACTTCACCAACTTACCGAGGGTAGGTCTGTGAAAAATAGTACAACACTCTAATCAGAAAAGCCAAGGTGTTTGGGAAAATTTAATAAAAATCTCCAGGTAGCCCAAATTATGGCAGTTTAGAGATGTCAGTTTGCTCTTGTCCCACACTGGAACATTTGTCTTTCAAACACTCCTTCAAATATTTTCGTGAGAGTTATTTATGTTGGAAGATCTAAAACATCACAAGGGAAATAATGTATGCAGATCTCCTTTTACCCAACAAGGAACTGCTGGAGATGCAGAGGGAAAAGCAGGACAGCAAAGAACTGCATCACTTGAACATGATGCTTGGCACTCTCTTGCTCTCTGAGGCAGGGACTCTGGGCTGCCAATGGATAATGTTCCTTCCCAATATGATGAAGTTATTTTGAGTGGCAAAGTGGTTAAGCAAGGACTGAAGGACATCTAAGACTTACCTCACCTGAGCAGTCAGAAGCAAAGCTGCAATATGATTTTAGTTTTACAGGCACAATCCTGGGTGGAGGTAGACACTAATTCTTTAGAAAGCAACATTTTCACACAGTTGACTCCTTTTGTATTAATTGATGAATTGGATTTTGCTAAGCTTGAACACTAACCTCCTGAAAGCACTTCATTCCAAAAGATTAGACTGGAAACAAAATGAGAAGTGACTTGAACAGGAAGCAGGTATTGGAATAAAGAGAGGATCACTGACATATTTTCTGAGGAAAGCTGGATTACAGGTGTTTCCAGGAGAGGTGGAAAGTGTTCAGTGGTGGTGTGCCCTGCTCATCACCTTCTGAGCACTTTCAGCTTGTGGAGGGTTGCGTTCACCTTTGAGCAAAACAGGAGGTGAAGAAGGATGCTGAGAGCCAGGGTGTACTGCCTCTCTCTATTTCCCTGAAAAAAGAGGGATGCAGAGCCAAGGCAAATAAACACACCAGCCAGTAGAGAGGAGACAGGAGTTGTTTTATGCCTGCTATTCTTTCTTTCCTTGTCTCAGAGATAACGAGTGGGGCAGAGAAGGAGTAACCACCTCTTTTCCAGAGATACTAGAAGGTATCTCCAGGCAATTCTACAAACTGTCCCAGAGCATGTTCCAATATCATGCCTGTTGTCTCTTTCCACTGCAAAGAATATACTTGTCAACATATTGCAAGTATGGGAAGAAAGTTTTTTCTGTGCTAGAGGACCAAAACAGGAGTGACATTCAGTAGGACTTATCAAATATGTCATGCAGATCATCTCATTTTATGAGTTCTTCCCTCAAAATACACAAAGACGATATGAATATTAATACAACGTACTTTTGTTTCTTTGAATAGCATTAAAAAAAAGTGGCACTACTACTGTCTAAATTATATCCAACAGTCATATTTCAGACCTAAAAAGACTTTCCAAATCCTATTGATTTAAGGCATGCCCACTGATATCACAATATTAACATTTCCCAGCTGTAAGTGCCATGGATCTGTAAATGAAGCAGAGAAAAGCTGATCCAGATTCTCACAAACTCTTTATCCTACATTTGATCAGTAAAGTCAGAATTAGGTATGGCTTTATAAACTACCCATGCATTTAGGTCTTCATTACCCCAGCATGGAAAGTTTTAGTGGTAAAAGCAGAAAGAGCTGTTAAAAAAGACCACTATGGCTGCCAGGATTGATCTGTACCTCTCCAGTGGGTTCTCTGTAAGTGATTTTTCACTTCAGGCACATAAAGGGTATAGGTACAGTGAGTGCATAGGGCCCTCCAGGTACCCCAGGCAGCGGGGGGAAAGTGTATAGCAGAAACAATAGTTCCTCATATGGAATGTGTTCTTTCACTATTTTCTGAATATGAAAAGGTTGCTTTTAATACCTGCTGCCCTTTTCTGAGCAGAGCTGTGGCCCTCCTCTGGGCTGATAATGACTTCAGTACTCTCACAGCTTATTCCTTCTCAGACATTCAAGATAGAAAGTCCCATTTTCAGCAATTTCAGAAACAGTGATCTGAGACTACAGCAGTGAGAAATGACTCAATTACTCAGACCTGTTAGGGAACACATGCTAAGCAAATGTATCCATCTTATTAAAAAAAACCACCTTGAAGGTCAATGAAAACCAGAGAAATTACATTACTTTCCTTGGGAATCTCCTCTTTATTGAACATAAGCATATATCATTTGATGGTAATATGAATTATGTGTATGTACACAAAGTGGAAGAACAGAACAATATTTACTGCCAATCCATCGTACTTTCCTTCAGAGCAAACATAATAATATTTTTTAATATATATAAATATATACATATATATATATATATACACTTTGAAATAGTTTTTTTTCTTTTAAATGCCTGGATAACATCTTCCTGCTACATTTGAAGGCCAAAAAATAGCTCTGATCACAACATTATCTTTGGTAAGAATATGTGAACTTCTGTAGCAGCCTGAATCCAAGAAGCACCAAAAAGACAAAACAAAATCCTTCCACCTGCTAATAAGTGATATGTAAATCATACAAGTTGCAAGTTTCCCACTCACTGTGAATGACAGCAAGAGTTCTGAGGAAGGAAAAACAGTCCTTGACACAACACACAAGTTTTCTAACAGCCCCAATCTAAACTCAGAGGTCTGGAGAATTGGTTGGAAGATCAAACAGTATTTTGCAAAAAATTCCCAGGACATTTATTCTCCTTCAAATCTTTTTTTCTTGAGGAGACATCAACAGGATTTATTCTCAAAAAAGTGATTTGGATGCTAAGGAGTTCTGCAAACTGTCACTTTTTTATTATTTGACTTGGTGATGAGCTGAGCTGAAATCCACCATGACTAAGGAGAATACAAGTCTCTGCATCACCCCAGGAAAATAGCAAGCAATGAATTGTCAAACTGATTCCCCAAATGCATCCAGTCTTGTAGCACTGAATTTATTACCTGGTCCTGAAACAGACCTTCTCACTCCTGCATACCTCACCAGCTCCTGGGACTGCAGGAAGATGTTGCAACCCTTGCTGTTTCTCTACTTCGTCTCAAGGGGAAGCCAATTCAGAGTGAATCATCTCCTTTCTATCCAAAACAGGCAAAGTAGAAAGAATAACCCCTCTTATTCTGTCACTCAGCCATAGGTAAGATGACACAGCCCCTTCCTTATCTTCATCTCTGCATCCCAAATAAATAAGAATCAGAGGGTGAGGTCTACTATGAACAGGTGAGGGTGGAACTGTCAGATAAAAAAAAAATCTGCATGGAGGGATGTATTGTATTTGAAAGAGTCCTCTGTGCAGAAGAAAAACACATATATAAAAATTCAAAAATCTGTTCACCCTGTTCATGTGGCATTTTTTCATAATCAGCATTGAATCCTAGACATTGGTTCAGACTAATACAAATACCTTAAAAACAAGGAAAACTGACAGGAGAGAGGCCCTACTCCTCACAGTTCCATAGCAAGATCAGCAAGGTCATACTCAGCAGGAGAAAAATGCAGAGAAATAATCTAGAAACCTTTACTAACAACAGAAATGGGGTTAGCCTGCTTCAACCATCCCTTCAGAGAAAAAAAAAATGAAGGAAAAAAAGAAGGGAAAAAACAACAAACCCCACCATTTTTTGGAAAAGAGAAGCAAGTGATTCCTGGCATTGTTCCTTGCACTGCTCTTTGCATCAGAGCACTTTGAGGAGACACTTTTAGTTCCTCTGCCAAACAAGAAATGAAAACATATTGTTGGTGTTGGTCAAAAATTCTGGGAAGTGTAATATGCTTTTAAAGCGTGTGTAATTCTAAGGCTTTGGAAAGAAAATACTGTTTTGAAATAAAAAGACAGCATTTTCGTGGAAAATCATCCATTTTTTTTTTCTCAGCTTCCTTAGTGTTTTTCTTTTTAAGCAGGAAATAAGGAAAAGTGAGAGAAAAAATATTTTGAAAATGTGTTTTCACGCCAGCCAATATCACCCCACTTTGAAACACACATCAGAGTGTTTTCCAAGGGGATAACATCATTAGTTTTCTTTAGTCAGCATTCTCCCACATCGGATGCCATTTTATGCCTACATTGGCCAACTGTTACAGAAGCTGGAATTGATTTTGATTTGTGCAGTGAGTTTTCCAAGCCAGAATTAAAATATGGTTTTTCAGTGAAGGAGATAAATCACTGACATCTCAGTAAAATAAAAAAATACACAGTGGAGTTCAATAAACATAGGAATGACCTTTGGTAAATGTTTCCAAAATTTGAGAATATTACACACACACATACAACAAAAAAACCAAAAAAAACCAAAAAAAACCCAAAAAACCCCCAAACAAACAAACAAAAAAACCCACCAAAAACAAAAAACAAAAACCCACAAAAAAAAGTAACAGCAGAAACTCAGCTGAGTCAGTGACCCAACAAAAAGTTATTTTCCCAGTTAAATGTGACTAGAAATAATTGCTATAGGAAAATCCAGTATAGCTTAGTTTGACAACTAAATGTTGGGAAAAATATAAATTTCATTACAACGTCTCAGACAGTTCAAGGAGACAGTGTTCTCCTTCAGAGCCACCCACTAGTAGAATAGATTCATTACCTTCTCTTTAACCTGTAGAAAATATCCAATCTGTCTATAACAATTGACACTGTACCATTGCAGAAAACATAAACTTGTAGATGGTGGCAACTCCCATGATTTTTCATCTGTTGGGGATCTAAACAGAAAATTTTGTATTAAGTTTTTGTGGGCAGAAGGGAGCATAACTGAGATTTAAGAGACTATCATATAAAGAAAGAAAGAAAAAGCCATTTGTTATAAAGATAGGCCTAATAAAATGAGAACACTCAGTTGCTATGAACTGGCACCAAAAAAAAAACAAAAAAACACCAAGGAAAAAAAAAAACAAAAAAAAAAAAACCCAAAACCCAAAACCAAAACCAANACCCAAAACCACAACCAAAACAAACAAACAAACAAATTTAAAAAAAAAAAAAACAAAAAAAAAACCACAGAAAAAAACCAAAACACAACACTAATTTGCAAAAAAAATTGTAACTGTAATCTTGAGTGTAAACCACCACCTGGTCATACGTGAGAGCTTGAGCTGACAAGAGAAGTCCCCACTAAGGCACAAGGGCAGGAATGCACCATTGCTCTAGAGTGTGTTTGAGCATCAGAAAATAGTGAGGGTTTCGGGGAAATGGGTTAAGGGCTGCAGCTTGCTCCATACAGGAAAGCTTCAGAGACCTCCATGGCATGAAGTGTGAAGTCCTGGCAAAATCCAGGGAAATCCTGAGCACTTTGGGCCAGTCCCCTCACCAGCTAACACAAGCCCTGGCTCTCCTCCCCACCCGTGAATGGCCCGTGTGCCTGACACAGCCACAGCCCTGTCACCTCAGATCACACACCAGACACGCCACCAAAGGCAGCTGAACTGACACTTCAAGCATGATCACAAACGTGTACTGATAAGCAGGATAAAAATGCTGCTGCAAAATAATGGACTCCCGCTGTTATTTAAAGTGTGGAAGCCTTTATGTTCAAAGCAAAATGCACTGATCCCATAAAAGAGCTTTTGTTCCCAGAACTTGATGGGGGTTTGTGCTTAACAAACAGTGTAGCAAGGTGCACATTTATACAGGCTTTTCCAAACCATAGAACCATGGAATGTCCCGAGTCACAAGGATGGTCCAGTCCAGCTCAGGGCCCTGCTCAGCACCATCCCCAAGAATCAAAATGTGAGAGTTTTGTCCAAATGCTTCTTGAACTCTGCCGGGTTTGCTGCTGGAACCATCTCCCTGTCACAGTGCCCAACCACCCTCTGGTGAAGAATCTTATTCCATATCCAACCTAAACCTCCCCTGACACAACTGCAGGCCATTCCCTTGGTCCTATCACTGGTCACCAGACCTGGCTGAGGGAATTGTTCTTTCAGATTTTAGGTACATGCAACGTTAGTGATTTTTAAAGGACTTCTTGTCTAGACTCTAAAATCTGTATGAAAAGTGACCTAATCATCTGGCAACCTTTCAGACTGAGGTAGACCTTACTTTTTAATATTTTTTTTAAGAAGACTGTCATTCATTTTCATTCCACATCCAACAGGACTATCCAAAATCCCTGTATTTTCCATGAAGTCAGTCTGTATTTTCGGTCCACTTCTAATCCAATTCTAAATTTCATTCACATCCAACATAACATAATGTTTTCTTTCTTTCACCCTTAACACACCAGAGAAGTGAAAGTTATTTACATCAGTAAAAAACCGTACTCATGTCTGTTCAGCTAAAACATGGAGCATTGTTATCCTACCAGTAAATAGACACAGTCCATTTTGTTTTCATGTTAAAGGAATATTCTTTCCACTGGAAGGAAATTGCTGAAAATTGGCCCAGTGTATCTCTTTCAGGCATCTGTTAAGCTAATTACTGCTTACAGTCCTGTATTTTTTCCTTACTTTGAGAGATACTGGGAAAAAAAAGTGCTAAAGAAAATTCTTGTTTATTTGTTTTAACATAATGATGGTTGTGACAAACTCTTTATTGTCTGATTATTTTCTGGTTGAACTAGCCCCAGAATTAGGATTGCTAAATGTTAATTTCTCAGCAGTATATAGCTGAATACAAATTTTAATTGGCTGCTTGGTTTTAGAGCGATAGATTAATCTTTGTGAATCATCTTAACTGGCATGTTTTAGTGATCCAAATAATTTACTTACATGATTTATTTCTTTGTATTTGAAGGAAAAGTCCATATAAATGCCTTTATGTGAGATTTCCATGTAGCACAGTAAACTCAGGCAAATTTCTGCCTTCAGAAATTGATCTTCTAGAAGATTTGGTATGACAAGGGAATACTTTCTAAAAAAGTATTTCTGCCCTCCTCAATAAAATTGACTTTTACTTAAAGCACAGTGTGTAAAAGATTACAAGCTAACTATCAAACACAAGAGGAATCTGAAGAAGAAACCCAAGGGCTGAGGTTGGGGTTCAGTGGTGCCCTCCCTCGTTTCTGTGCCCTTTTCCCAGGGATGCTGTGTCTGTGCAGGCAGGAGCGAGCCCAGAGCCCCAGCACTGAGCTCCCAGCAGCAGAGCAGTGCCAGCCCCATCACCTGGGCCCTGCTGTGCACAATCCGGGCTGCAATCCGGGGCAGCCCCAGGGGAACCATCCTCTGATCCTCTGCCTCCGTATTTCTCACCACCCCGCCCAATCTCAGCGGCCAGGAAAAGCTCCTGATCTCAAATGTCAGGAATACTTACCTGGGTGTTTTACCGGCAAAGTACTGCGATGTGCTCTGCTCTCTCTCCTTGTCTGTGGTGTAAGAGCTTTCAGAGTACACTGCTGAATCCTTGGATAATGAGGAATCACCGTGGATGGCTTTTATCCTGATGCAGGCAGCTGAGAAGGAAACCACATATGACAAATGCTGATCTGGCTAAGCATGAATCCTGTATTGCATAAATCAACTTCATGTTGTTTATTCAGTCAGTATAAAAATTCACTTACAGATTTTATTTATTTAACTGCACATTTTATTCTGCTTAGTGAATAGCAATCTGCCTGACCTTATGTGTACTCTGCAAATGTGGGCAAGGAAATGGTCTTAGTAACAGGACAGGAAAGAACATATTTCTTCCTCCACTCCTTGAAAACATGGTCACTACAGAATTGCCAGTGCTGTCAGATTTCATTATTGCCAAACAGGATATATTAACTTCTTTTGCATTTCTGCACCCCACCTGAGGAACCAGCTTTCCAGATGTCATAATCATAGAATATGAAAAGCTAAGAGAATCCAAACAAAGATTTCCAAAGCTGAAGAATTTAGTCAGAATCTCCATTAATTTAAATGGCTAATCTATTTTAAATACTGAAATATCAACCCTTTTAACTGAATCCCAGTCTTCGAGCTGATTTGTACAGTAAGCAACTAGTTTCCATTATTTTCTCAGTAATGTTTATTTCTGAGTTGTCTGCACTACATTTAAGACTCAACTATGATTGGGGTAAGTGATAAACAGAGCCTGAGAAAAGCAAAACAACCTGCAATCCTTGGCACATAGAAGTGAGTGAAGAAAAGTTCTCAGACTGTGCCACAGCAGATTTGCAAAGTGCCCAGCAAATATCAGCTTGCAGCATTTGCAAATGCCACATCTGGTCACCTATTTTCAGGCCTAATTGGGAATCACTTGGGATACTGAGATGTGGATATTAAAATGTTTTTGAAGTTTGTTCTGTATTTCTGCTTAAAAACAGCTGCGTCGGCTTGCAAATCAGCATTTGCATATTGTTGAGTAAGTGGAAAGCCACTCTCTCCAGTTCATCTTGAAGGGTTCTAGAGACAAATCCCACCTGAATGTTGTGACTGCAGTTTCTGCCAGTGTTTAGGAGGTAGGAGGCTGTCACTTCACTTTATACTGCATTAATCAATGCTCAGGAGGGAATTAAAATGGTTATAGTTTGCTATTAAAAAGATACGGGTGGGTAGATAACTTTGATCTTGGAGTCTGCTTAGCCCCAACAAGGAATGCCATTAAAAACATCCTGGTTTGGAATTTCACACTGTATCTTTTTTTTTTTTTTTAAAGTGATTGCAATGTCCCTCCTTTACCCCCTGCCCCATTGCCCATTGCAGTAGGCAATGCTAAATACAGACTGATCTTGCTTCCCTAAAAATACCAGAAGGTAACTGCAGCATCCTTTCACACAGGCAGATATGAGGAAACTACTGGAGTGAGGACAGCCCATCACACCCTCACTGACTCCATCACTGACTCATCTACTTTGCTTTAGTCCAAAGAAGCAGGGGCACTGCACTCAGTCCAGCTGGGGGATTTTGCAGCAGCCAAGCCAAGGTGAAGCACAGGCAGACCAAAGCAAGTGTTTTCTGTTCCACCTTCATAGCACTCTTGAGTGTTTTCAAGGCCATTCACAAAGAATTCCCTCTGATCAGCAATCATCCCTATTGCTCAGCAAAGTCTGCCTTTTGATCACATGCATCTTCCAGGTGAGCTCAGTAGAGCATATGGGGTAGAGAGAGAGAAGGAAGGACCAGAGAGGGAACAACTGAATAAGTCTAAGAGGTAATTCCTTGTGAAATGCTCTATATTCAACTCTTCTCATGCCTCCTATTTCCTTTAGCTTCTACAACCAGAATTCAGTTAAGTCTTGTGGAACAATTATTAAATTTATAGATTAAGATTTTCCAGTGCCAAGCACGGGATATGAAAGTAATTGGTGCTTATAAAAGGACACCTAGTCAAAAACTTGGATTGCTGGAATAAAGCACACTTTCAAATTCCATCAGTTCTTTTTGTGGAAATGTTACACATGGAGTTGTTGTACAAGACAATCTATTCTTTTTAATCCCCAACCTCTAAACTTCCAATTTCATTTTCATACTATATAGAGACTCAAGGGACATTCTGTTTTACATGTAGTCTATAAATTGTTTGAAGCATAGGCAATTTCTTTTGGTCTCCTTGTACTGCAGTCAGCTGCACAAGGTTCAGAGCTACAGCTTTTACAGACACCATGACTAAATAACAGACCAGTGAACATTGTGCTTGAGAGTTAAAAAGTTCAGTCAGGAATCAAACCAAGCAGGCAATTAGGAAAGGTTTCTAAGGGCAGCCATGTCCCTGCCCTGGCACTGCAGGAAACCCATCCCTGCATAAAAAACATCTTGCAAATCTACAAAGTATAAAGTAGTTGTGAATATTTCCTTTGATTAATCATGTGATACAGTGGCAGCATTTCCTTATTTGAGCATAACATGGCACTTTGGATCTGCACCCCTAAGCAGAGCAGGAGGTTGGCATGTCAGTCTCACCCAGAAAACATCAAATAACTAAAGAGACCATCACTGCACAGATCACCATTTGGAAACAAAAATCAGTCCTTTCTGCTCAGTCCAGGCTATTTTCTAAACAACACTGATGAGTGAATTAAACATCAAAGTAATGAAATATCTACTGATAATGCTAAATAATGTCCAAGTTCAGCAGCATGCTATAGCAAACTACATCACTACTGAGTGTGATGAAAGAAGAATGAATAAATTAAATTACTGACAGAAGTATTAATAAATATTGTGAGCTTTCTCCAAAGCAGTTTTTTTTTTTTCCATCATAGTGGTATGCCCATGTTTCCAGAGCAATTTATGACCACAGTCTTTAGGTTATCACTTCCACTCATGCTGCAATTGCACCTCAGCCTCCAGAGTTGTACCTGCAAGCCTTCCCAGGCTGTTCAATCCGTGTGACACGAGCTGGGAGGCTGTCAGGACCTGGCAAAGGTTTTACCCTTTCACACACATGGAAGCAAGGGACAGGTTTTCCCTGAAACTGAGAAAAGCCTGAGTGGGAGAAGCAGCAGCAGCATAAAAGAAGCTGAGACAGCTCCAGAGGCTCAGTCAAAGCAGCCAGCATGCTGCATGCAGCAAGTAACGTTTAAAAGGCTTTTGAGAAAATAGCTGCAGTTTCAGCTACCACATCAACTGAATAGCCCCCTACACAACTCTAAAACTCAAGAAATAAAATGCTTGTCTTACAGTGTGCCAGGAAAAGAACAGAAACAGCTATCAGAATGAGAGTGCACCTTCCTTAGCAATTTATTTTGTAGTGTCAATACTTTTCTGACACAAAACTCCTCCCTGTCTACTTTTGAAGTGCTTTAGCTTGTGCTTTGCCTGACCCCAGCTGGATCTTCCTCAGAGAAACCCCTGTGGAAGCTACACAGCAGCAAACCTTACAGTCAGGCAAAGACTGATATCCCATATCCCAGTTTGCAAAATCAGACTTTGAAATAAGATTACCAGCCTAGCCCTAGGTGGCACAAATGATCACTGGGGATGACAGGTCCTTGAACTGTGCTGCTTTGCTCTACAACAGCTCTTGTTGTGCTAAATGGATTGCTATTGCAGATCTACCCTGGGGATGCTGCAGGAAAATACTTCACAACAATTATTTGATGCTGCAGAAATTACTCCTGGGGTTTACTCTCAGCCCTGTGTCTCCGGCACATCCCTGCAGCACAGTCCTGCTATTCTGATCTCCTGCACTGACATTTCTGCTAAGCCTTTTAATGTTGAACTTGTGTTTCTGAGTAACAGCATTTGACTTTTTCTGTCAAGCTAGAGAGTAAAGATTAACATTCTAGGATTTTAAGAATACATTTTAACTCCAGGTGTGGAAATCCACATTACAAACCAATCTTGTTCTTCCACCAAGGGAGCCCAGGAAGCTCTGCATTCTGGAACTGATGTCCAGAGAAACAGATCTTAGAGACAAATGTCTAAATGCAAGAGATTCTAGAGGAAGTCATGATTTTGCTTCAGATTAGGGCAGATGGAGTCATAAAATGCATCCCTTTAGTCAATCCCTCTGATAATCTTGTTTTTTATCCTCAGAATAAAGTCAGGTTTTTATTTTTTTTTTTGCAGGGGGGCATATCTTCACTTTTACCCCCACACTCTCTGGTCTAAAACCAAATCAGATTTCTGAAGACAAACCAATTATTTTCTATGGCCTAAACACCTTAAAATTTTATTTCCTCACACACAATAAACTCTACATATCCTAACTCAATAACTGAAACTTGATTTAAAAAAAAAAAAAGGGAATATATAGCATCTTAAACTTCTAAAGATACAGCTCCTAAGTTTAGAGCTTCTAAAATAATTCTTTTATTCTAAAAACAGTACAAAGACAATAGTCAAATCACATGTCCCTGTTTTAGCAGGAATGAATGAGAAAAGAGGAACTAGATCCTTCACAAAAATAAAAAGGAGGAAAATGTGATTGAAGAAATTTCTGGTGTTCCTGATTTCTGCTTACTAAGAGAGGGAGTTTAGGACACATCCATCCTTCCCTTTCATTGTGCTTCCAGGAAGGGCAGCTCAGTTCTTCTATTCACACTACAGCTCATTCACTTTTTCTCCTACCTGAAATTTGATATATTTACAGACAATTATTTTTTCCAATCAAAATAATGAGATAGAACTGCTAATTCAGAATTCAGTCACATACCCCAAAAAGAAAACAAGTCAGTATTTATGTACCAATGTTTCTGCAGCACCTGTGACTCTTAATCAAAACCTAGACCCCTCCTTTGCACTATCTGATGCAAACACCCAAAACCAGAGCGTGTTCTTGTCCCCAAGGGTTTGCAAACTAAATGTCAGACAGGAGACAGCAGGTGGCAAATACAGTGGAAAGCACAAGTGCACCACAGAAAGGCTTCCTTAAGGCACAGAAAACGTCTGCTAATCATTATCTGAGCAGCATGTATCTTCTTGGGACAAAATCAGATCGCTCCTTCTCAAGACACAAGGAGGTGGCTCTTTCCTGCAAAACACCATTGTTCACCTTTCCTGAAGACAACCACCTGGGACAGTGATAATGGAAAGGTTGTGTACACACAGCTAGTAATAAACTGCTGCAGAAAGGCAGAAATGCCTGCATTTCAGGGCTAGAAATGCCCACCACCACTTACAAACTGGCAGGTTCTTGCCATCACATCAGCCCCCCCTCTAATCTCAGCCCCCACCATCCTGCTGTTCCCTCCAAGCCCAGTTCCTGTCACAAGGCCAAGCAGGTAGAGGGCAAGGCATGTTTAGGTTCAGGATGGCTCATGAAGTCAGGGCAGAAGTTACAGGAATTTGTAGGACAGCATTAAGGAGGATTTTATGGTGTGTTGATTCTTGCATTGGAAAACGTATTGATCAAGTGTTGTGGAACAGAAAAATCATCCTTGAAGTGCAATGGGTGTAACATCAAGTGTGATTTTCTTGGAGAAAATGTGGAGGATTGTATATTAAAGCCATTTTTGGAAGCCTTTTCTTTCTGCCTTTTAACTCGTCCTCAGAATCCATTGCTATGCCAGGAATACAGTGGACTTGGTTTCTCTGAGCCCCCAAGTGGAGAATTTCCCTTGTTCTTTTCAACTCATCTTCCCAAATATTTTGCATGCTTACCTGATAAAAAGGTTGTCAAAGGTGAATTTACAGAGAGCCTGATCAAATCAGCTTTTCAGCTGAAAATTGTTACATGAAAATTGTTACATTACAATGGCAGTGGCTATTTCCACACAGGAAAGAAAGGCTCCTGTTTCAAGCTGAGCAGTGGAAAACATTCCCATTCTTAAGCAGCTGTGAACAACCACTAATCCACTGAAAGCAAATAGTCCAGGCAACACACTGATCTTTTCTTCCTGCTTAAAATATAGAGTCCCAAAACAAATGCTTTGGGTGAAGCAATCACCAGGCATCTCTGAGCTGATCCTCAGAGAGAAATGTATCATTTCCCACATTGTATATTCAAGGAGGTTAAGATAAAAAATGTACAAAGAACCAAACTCAACCTCTACCTATAGTATAGAGTAAGGCAAGCAGAAATAACAGTCCTTAAGATTGCTTCCTCATCATTCATTATAATAAAATCTCTTTTGAGGGGGAAATTATTCTGGCTTCTTTGAGCTATGGCTGAGAATGTATAAGTGGCATCTCTGTGCATTTCTTTCACAGCCCTGATTCTCAAGATAATTTATCTTTTTTTAAAGATTTAGTGGTACTCAATAGTATTGGTAAGACTGTTTATGAATCTCAGAATAAATTGAAACACAACCTTACAAACAATAATAAGTGATCAGGCAGTCCCCTGACACTGCACCAAAACACAAATGTTCCTTTCCAGGAATATTTCTTACCCATCAAACCCACTTGCTTACCCTTACCTATCTTCTTTAGAACCTCAGTTTTTTAACAGGCATAAATCTTTCTCACAACACAAATTTACAAGCAGTTATCTTGGTACCTATCATGCTTACTTACCCAGTTGCTCCTTTCTTCCTTTCCTCCCACAGCTGTAACCAAGCACAAAAAGCCTTAACTAACTGGAACTTACAGCCTCCCAATTCCCATAACACACTGGAATGCCAAGCACAGAACCTACGTGGGGCTGCTTTCTTAAGCACTTTTTCATTTTTAGTGACAAAGTTGTTCTGTAAGGGAAGGGTATGTGCTAGATTGGAGTCAAGATTACAGTAAGTCTTGTAGGTTCTTTTAAAATTCAACACTTCAGATTAGTGAGAAGAGAGTGAGCTAAGGGACGATGGAAAGCAAAAGCTGAGGTTTAGCTCAGCTGTAAGATGTTAAGAGATGAAAAGCTCAATCTTGATTTTAGGATATCAAGTGGTTTTATAAGTAGGCATCAACTTATTTTGAGAATCTTGTGGTTTAGTCTAGAACCTACCTATATACTGGTTACTACTGGAAGGCTTTTCCTAGTGCAGAGTAATCTACACTCCTGTGTTAGAGACTTCCTATGCTACCTACTCTCCTCTAAAGTCCTAATATATTGCTGCAAGAAAGAGGGTGGGCTGGCCTTCTCACAGTTTCCTATAAGGAGAGTGTCAATATTTGTAGTGGGGGTGCACCTGTGATTGTTTAATGATTGGTATTTATAGTTTAGGAAAGAGTCTCTGTGTTTAAGGAATTGAAATGTTCATCACGACTTATTTCTACTGGTACTTCTTATTAGGTTTGTTCTCTTCCTGCAGTTTCTGTTTGCAAAAGGAATCCCAGGGGTCTTTGTCAGGAATATTTTTCCCTGTGGAGGGATTGAGGACTGATGTTCAAGCTTAGCAGGTACATTTGTTGTATACAAGGCAAAATGCTTTGCAGACCCCTTTTACACTTGCTAGTGTCTGGTTGCACCTGACCCGTATTATTTACCTTCAAGGGTGTGAGGGCTTATGCTAGAAGAGAGAGACTGGATAATACCCATTTTCTCTGGGTTTGAACCCAAGATTTTTTGCATCTCATGTTGTATGTTTAGGTTTGGTAGATGTCCACATAATTCTCCATTTTCATTTCTTCACAGCAAAAAACTTAATGTGGGAGAGAAACATAATGAGCCAAGCAACCAGCATTTTTGTCACATATGTGCCACTCAGGAGGGCTGGATCACTTATGACCAGGTTATTTGGAGGAAGAGGAGCGTAGACCAACAAACAGAAATCCACAGCCTAATGTAACTGGGGTGACTGTACAGACAGAGGGATAAACTCTACTTGTATTTTGCTAGGCAATAAGTCTAAACAGAGCTAGCAAACACTCTTTGGGCACAGGAATATTCTGTCGTCTGTGGAGGATTGCCCTGAAGGAATATAAAATACTGTACCTGCCTCCCGCATTTGGTGTAAGGATTAATAAATAGTTGCAAGATGATTGAAGATTCTGGCAGGAAAGGGGATATTACAAATGTGTAGTGCTATTATCAATCTAACATGGTAAAAGTATTAATTTCATTGCCTCTGATAAAGTGTCTTGTTAATGAGCTATTTCACAAATGTCTAAATGAATTCCATGGTAAATGATTTATGGTCATGTTTCCAAAGAAACAAACTCTCCTTCAAGGAGCAAGGTTCTAAAGTTCTGCTGTTACTTTAAGAATTCTTTTTTCCTTCTGCCAAAACAACTTAAAAAACAGCAGTTCCACTGCTGTTAATAAAAATATGATGAGTAAAACTAGTTAGAGACCAAGCTTCTTAATGCTGCCTCCCAGTGCACTCCTGTAGTTTGCTGTGTCCTGTAGTTTTCCATGTTGAATGTCCTGCTCGAGCCCATTGCAATAACTGTGAATATTGGCCAGTTTCAAAATACTGCAAATGTATTATTTATGTCATCAAATGTCTTTTATAAAACACAAGGCAAATCCTAGAGACAACCTCCATTATTTCCTTGTGTCTGCAAGGCAAATATCTCACTTTAAATCAATGGACATTATATTCTATTTAAAAATAGTTTTGAAGATCATTCCTTGTGTAGTTGTTGAATTCACTGTCAAAGAGAGACCAGAGAAACAGTCTGTTTTGGCAAGTTCTGTTCATCTTTTATGTTTTAGTCCCCCTGTTATGTTGTTTGGCTATGGACTATCATAGCAATGGTCCTATAGCTGAACAGGAGCCTGAGACAAACAGTCCTTTCTCTCATGTGGAAAAACACTGCTTTTCAGAGTCTCTGGAAACCCATAAACCCCATGACCAAAACATTTTTATGTTTTTAAAGAGTGTGTCCTGGATAATTATCCATTATGTATTTTCGGATGCTCCCCATGCTTTGACTGATACGATTCTTCAAAAGAGACTTGCTCAAAGTTGTTGTCTGTCTAACATAACCAAAGGTAATATTGCAGTAGTGTGGATACCTTGACATTTGAACTGAAAAATTACTTGGAAATATATGAAGAGCATATTTTGAGATCTGGTATAAGAATGCAAGGAATAAAAGTGTATATTTCATGCTGGAATGACTTCCCCACAAATAGGTAGCTGTTACTAATCCTTTGAATGGTTTGTTAGTGCATGGTCCACTGAAATTAAAGAATAGCTTCTAAACATGCATAATTCTCTATATTTTGTTCAAAAGTTAAACCACTGTCAGTTGAGAAAAGAAGCCTTTTGTTAATTTGTGGCAGATAAATACTTACGCTTCACGCTGGGAAAGAATTAGGTGCTAATGACTTCCTAGGGTTAGAGCTATTTTAGAGAAAATGGTAGGAGTAATGCAAGAGGAGTAATATGTAAAAATTGAAAATCCACTGCTCTGTCTTATGATTTGGTCATGAAATATGATGTGAGCAGTTTAACTCCTTTCTGTGGGTTAATGCATTTGTTTGAACTTCTCAGCTGTGACAACGTCAGCCAAAGACTTTTGCCTTCAGAACTAGAAAAGAATGGCACTAAAATTCATAGTTAACCACCCACAAACAGAAGAGAATTGAGTCCTTTAATACAGCATATTTGTTTTCAGTGTTTCTGCTTTCAGTGGGAGAGTGTAATTTCTGTAAACCTTCATTCTAGATATTTTACAGCAGGAGGGCTGTGAGTCTGTGCTGCTTTGCCTGGACTTCAGCATATTACCTCTGTTTGGCAAGAGAAAATGTCAAGAAATCTGTTTAACGAGTTTCTTTTGTTTTGGGAAGAGGTGTTTCTTCTATTTTACCCAGAAACATCTTTATGACTTCTAAAAAGAATTTGGATAAAGCAGCCACTTGAGGGGGTTTCCGTCTTGCAAGTGAAAGATGGCATGTTCCTGTAGCCATCACTTGGTTAGAGAACAGTGCCAGGGCTGTTCCTTCCCACATGTTGGATTACTGAGGACCTTGCAGACAAATGGAGTGTAGTCCAGAGGGCGATAGCAGCAAAATGATAAAGGACTTGGAAAATGGAAATTGCAAGGGTGATAAAGAGGATGGAACATGTAGCACTTAGGAGATATAACTGTCTATACATACATAAAGGGATATTACAGAGAAGAGAGACTAATTATTCTCTAGAGTCATCAAGGACAGAACAAGGCTAATAGATTTAGGATGATGCTGGGAAAATGTCAGTTATACATTAGGAAATGCTTTGAGTAGAGGAACAATCAGGACAATGTATGATGCTCTGGAGTGGAGTTGGGTTGGATTTCCATCACTGAACCTGTTCAACTGTACAGCTAGACATCAGGCTGGTGTAATGGATCTTGCTGTACCTTAAAGTCTACCAGAAGCAAAAGGCCTTGGTCCTGCAAACCTTCATGTAGGAGGGCAATCCTCATAAAGCCTGAAGTTTTTGCTTAATTAAGAGTTGCCATATACCTTCATGAACTTTAATGGTTCGTGTGATGTACCAGCTCCTTTCCAAAGAAGTAAATTCACAGGTAGTAATTGTTTAGACAAATTGCAAAGCATGTAAGTTGTGGACTTTACCCTATCAAAATCCAAAGCTCTTTGTCTCTTGTCCATAAAAAACCTGATTCAATATAATATCTTCCATTTTCTATATGAACGTTAAGCATTGGTTTACATGTTTAAATCCCCCAGACATCTGACTTTCTTAAACTTATATTTAAATGGAACATTTTCTTTGGTTGTCTGGATTTGATTCTTTACTATGAGCTTTTTAAATCTAGATCTGTGGGTTTTAGCCAGCCTCCAAAAATATATATTACACAAAATATGTATTTCCACAATGATCATTATGGGAAGAATTTCAGTATGTGGGCAGAACAGACTATTGCCATTGTAGAATTCATGCAATTGGTTTGGTGCCTGCATCAGTATTTCAGCAGAATTTTTGTCAAGAACAATCTTACTGCTTTTATTAGTAATAGCTCAAGCTCAACAGAAACTCAAAAAAATGCTAATGAGTTTAATGAATCAAAACTTTCATTGCCTGCCTACTGCTACTTGTGTCATACTCCAGGGAAATTAAGGTGCTGGCAGTGTTTGATGAACAGGGTGAAATCACAACCCTTTCAAGAAACCAGACTTGCAGCTGGAAATGGATTGAACGCCACAGCTTTCCTTGCTTAAGGGAGAGAGTAGTGGAGAGCCACCATGGAGAAAAGGCACCATACAAATTGCCAAAAATCTCATACTCTGTGTATTACATAGTTCTATGAAATTCATAAGGTTGGTCATAACTCTGGCACAATTTCAGCAAACGTGGAATTTTCCATTCTCCTAATTGTCATTGTGAGATCTACCCTCTGAACTGGTCACGGTTTTGTAGCAGATAGATAGGAAAGTTCTGGATGTCTTTGAGCATCCTTGAGCTTAAGGACAAACACCTTATTTTGATTTCAGATGTTTCTTTCTGGAAACCATATAACTTCCTACAGTGAGACAATCAGTTGGCCTTCAGGCTTTATTTACATTGCTATTTGCATCTCAATTCTTTTTGGTATTCGGATCCAGGATGGATCACTTGGATAGCATTTACTACAACAGCAATGAAAATATGCTTCTGTGTTCTTTATGTTGCAGCAGAGGGCAACTTTAAGCACCAGTTTTACTAAATCTTTTTTTTCTTCAAGTTCTAAGTAGCTTATTTGGTCTTCTGATCCAAAGAGGGTAGCAGAGAATGTATGCTGTGATAATGATGAAAGGACTAATGAGATACCAGGGAAATCTTTTGACAGTGTTATAAATAGATGAAAATATGCAAGTGTTAAGATCCAGATCTTTTTTTCACATAAAGGCAGGTTGCCACTTCCAGGATTTTTGCATGGGTTTCTAACTGTGATACTAGAATTGGTACTGTGAGTTTCTTAAGGAAGTGTGCTATGTGCAGAATTTCAATTCCTAAAGTCATTCTCTGGAGCTTCAAATAACACTGTCTGTATTTCGACAAGGTATGTAAACATGAGTTTGTCTTTTCTCAGCAAGTGTCCTCTTTGTCACTCAAAGAAGTTAAAGAATTTGCTCCTCTGTTTCACTACTTCATGTGCCAGTCCCTGACCTTTGTAATCCAGCTGGAACACAGATTTTGTCTCTTTTTCAACAGGAATGCAACAATGCTTAAAATAAGAGGCTGAAACATGCTCACCTTCCTACCACGTGACAGTATGTTAAACTCTGATTTTTTCAGTTAATTTAACATTCAGATGCAGTATTTTCTTGTATTCACCTAAGACTTCTCAGCTTTATGCAGACTACAGGAACAAAAATCTACCCACAAAATCTACCAGCCAAGTATTGCAGAGGACTGGGACTGCATTTGCATTTAGGAGACAAATCAGGCACATTATTTTAGAATGCTGATAAAGTTGTCACAGCAAAACCAGCAATAGATGCAAAAAATTCCTCCTCCTGTAAAGCACCTCCCTGCTACTCCTTAGGAATCCTATAGCCTGACTTTCATTCCACATGTAGGAATACAGCACAACCTGGGGACTTATGGATGTCACCACCTCTAGGTGTTTTGGGGTTTTTTATATAAAAATTGATATTTCCTGGGACTAAACAGAAATGAAATTTTATCACAAGTGGTTCAGAAGTGTCCTGCTTTCAGTCTGGATTAAATAGTTTTGAATATGAATATGTAATATGAACAGTCCCTATAAAAAGTTCTTATTTTATCATGTATTCTTTGAAATAATTGTAGAATGAAGGCATAGCTTGTGGTCATCCCTGTGTTTTAGGAGGTGACTGGGATTTGGAATAATGTTATGAGGAGACATTGGAAGAGGGAACAGGTGCCATATTCAAGAGTTCCACTAAGATGTAGCACTCAAGAAACATTTCTTCCTTCTGACATAGCATATATTGGCCCTATTAAGATTTTGAGACTATAGAAATAAAGATGTCAGAAATAGTGCTAAGATAGAGGTAAAGCTGTCCCAAGGTGAAAAAAAAAAAATTAAAAACCACAAACCCCAAAATAAACAAAAAGACTCATGTAGATTTTTGGGTATAAGTCATCAGGAAGCAAAGAATGCTTTCAATGCTGTTCCTGATGAAAACTGAAGAAAAAGCTTTTCCCAGAGCTTTATATCCAGTCACCTTGGCTGAAGGTTTAAGCTTTGGGGCACTGATGAAAAAATCAGAACATTACTCCAAAGACTTCTCACTGGTAAGGAAAACTCCAAAGGGGAGAAATAGTAATTTGCTGATTTCATAAAATGCTTCTAATGAACTTCCAAGGAGGACTAGANTTCTCACTGGTAAGGAAAACTCCAAAGGGGAGAAATAGTAATTTGCTGATTCCATAAAATGCTTCTAATGAACTTCCAAGGAGGACTAGACCTTTGCCTGTGGGTTAAGAGTTTCTTTCTGATTCATTTGCCCATTACATGTAGGATTTAAAGACAAGAACTGGCTGACTTTTCTTGCCTCTCTGTTCAAGTCTTAGACAAGGCAATTACCAAGAGCAACATCTGAACCTCTATTGGAAATGCACCCAAAAATATATATATATGGAGGTAAAACTGTTTCTGGACTTACCAAAACTTTCCCCCCCATGAATGGACTATCCCTTGAAAACCTATCTCGTTAAAATGTTTGAAATGTGAATGCTCTGGAATGGAATCCCAGCTTCTTGGCCTGATTTTTAAAGGGAGGTATGCATTTTTTAATCAGAAAACTAGTAATTTGTGAGGAAGTTTATTTTAAAAATAATACCTGTGATATGAAATTGGCATGTTCATAAAAAAGCAAAAAAGAGGGGCAAAAATCTTCTTCCTTCATCAAGCATTTTCAAATAGGAAGAAAGCTATCAACAATCTTTCTGAAAGTCCAATATTGCTTCAGCCACTGAATTTGTTCTATGGGGAGAGGAGCAGTAAATGCTTGACCAATGCTTGATACAAACCTGACAAATTCCAGGAATATTCTCTCTGTACAAAAAGACACCGTAATCTTATTCCTTTTCTGGCAGTTATTAATGAGTATGTACATATACATGGATAAAGTATTGATGAGATGCTAATCTCAAAAGAGATAAGAAAGAATTTGCAGGGTGGATTCATTTATAAGTCTATGAGAAGCACACATTTGTCATTGATACATATCTAATAAACTGTGTATGGATGACATATCAGTAAGTCATTCCCAATAAGGTTTTTGCAATGGTGGCATAATGCTTTAACTCATTCCCACTGCACCTTTCAGAATTTACAGCTGAGTGGATCTAACATGGGAAGCTCTCAGTAGTCAGCCTAAGTAATAAATAGAAGCTGGCTTTTTCTTTGGTATAAATACAACAGTGCAGACTTTGTAGCTATATTCTGCACAGGCAGCATGTTCACAAATCAGTGAGTGCCAAGTATATCCAATTCTTATTCTGCATTATCTCCTGCTGTACAGTGTAAATAAAGCACTTAGCAAACATGCCTCTCACAGAAGACAAAACACAAACACAGTTAAAGATCTGATCAAAGTCTGAGCTACTCATGTACGATCAGATGTCAGCTCTTCAAACTGCAGAATGCAGAGCAGACACTTCCTACCCCTCCAGAAATACCTCCCTGACTTCTACAGAGAGCTGCAGCATGTGTTACATAATGTGTTATATCATCCACTGACTCTATAGGAACCTTATTTTGTCAAAATCTCATCATGGGATTCACCTGCTGAGAGTTAATTCTGCCTGATTGTGTACTTCTGCATAGTCTGGCTGAAGGCACCTGGTTCATAACTCACTTGTGGATTTACTTTTACCACAAGCTCTATTTTATAATGATGAATTTTAGTTCAGAAAATTCAGATTGTGTTTAGAAGACATAGGGAAATCAGAATTCTTTCACCTTAAACTTTTCCTATTTTGTTTGTGCAATCTATGTTTTGTGGTTCAATGAAGGACCATTTCAGAATTGGCTACTTGTGACCAAAATAGAAGCACCAGTTTTCCTGCACACATGGCTGGGAGTAAAGATTGTTCCAAGTGTAGAAGAAACAGTCACTCTTCATTTAAAATTAAAAAAAAAAAAAAAAGCCATTAATGCTGAATGAATCTATATATGTTCTCATAAACTTCAATAAATAGTCTGTCATGCCTTGAAGACAGGCTTAGGACAACTTCTAAACTTCACTGGAAGACAATAGGTAGATTCACCCTGGTGCTATGGAACTTTCATCAGGTTCCTGGCTCTCAGATGTGACAAACATGAGTTTGTTCTTGCAAAGAGCCATCAAAATGATTCCTGGAGTACCACCAGTTACTTTGAAAAGGTACACATAGTCTTTATTAAAAAAATATCTTTGGAAAACAAAAATAAAACCCCAAACATTTTCACAGCACAGCACACAGGAATGTTTCTAATCTTACCAACTAACAGAAAGACAACTTCATCTTCTCATGCTGCTTACCTTGTAGGAAGGAGAAAAGAGAGAAGGGTGAGTATTTGGATGGTCTTATTCTACTTATTAAAGGGTTTTAGTGTATCATTTCCATCTCTGATCAAGGGGATTATTAGGATTTCTTATCAGTGAATGTGCAGTTCTAAACCAATACTCACAAGCATGTGAACACAGAATAAAATTCACCTTTAAAGCCCTAAAGGAGATGCAAGAGAAGGTACATTTACATTTTAAATTTTCATTCCAAATCCAGCACAAGGTCCCTGAAGGAGTGAGGGCTATTTAAAAATTCATGTGAAGTTTTGGATCTGGAATCCCAGCATATTTCCTGTTGAGGAACTGCATACATCACAAAATGCCATCACCACTTACCACTTTTATTATGCAAATCATTCTCTTGAAATATGGCAGTAGAAGAGTTCTGCCTCATGAGATGTGCACGACTTGGACCATGTTGGATGATAATGGTTTGTGCAGAACCTTGCACTGCTACTCTCTTTACAGCATTGATTTAGGGGATGAAGGCAGAGCCCCCTTTTTTTTTTAATATTAAAACTGACAATCAACACTTCCAGAAAACTTAAATTAATACAGAAATTAAAACAAAAAAAATTCAGATGAGTTTTCAGTACAGTGATACATCAAAGTTCTACCAATGCATTATGCATCTCTGTAGTCTTTTGAATCTTTGCATACCTTCCCCCATACTCCTAAATAGAAATAGCTCCTTTCATCATGCTATTGGCATAAATGGGAGCAGGATTAATATTGGTGAAACTGTTGCATTAATTTCTGTTTAAAGGCCATTTTGCTTTGTGGAAAAGGTCACCACACATAGACTGCTCTGAATGCTGGATTCTGTACTGCAAGCCATTAATTTGTAGATCATATCCAAAATAAGCATGAACCCATAACAGCAGTAGCACTATATGTGTCAGCCAATTTATTTTTGAAGCAGTTGATTTGGTACTAAATTTGTGCTGAGATAACAAAACATTTTCAGCAATTAAATTACAGACAGACATAATTATTAAATGCTAGCCTGACTGTAATGATTTTGAGCTTAAAAAAAATTATTTGCCTAATCAGATGGTGGTTCTGCAAAGAAAGCTTTTCAGCTAGAGCCTTTAAACCCTGGGTAGGTATCTAGAACATGAAGTGAGAGCGAGCACTTTGAACTCTGCTCACAGATTGCTCTTATTATTACTTGAAAGAGCCACCAACTGATCCATTGCCGTCCCCTGTCCATGTCTCCATTCCCAGAGCGGGAATAACTGGGTATATTTGAAGAGATATTTGTCCTCCTGTGTGAAAAACTTCCAGAGAGACTCCGCATGTCCCTGAATTACAGCAGCACTTTAGCCAAGCTTTTTGTAATGTTTAAGTTGAACATCTCTGGCTGCAGCAACTGATAGTAAAAATTCCTGTAACTCCTCATCTTCTCTTTCATATAGAAAAACTGAAGCAAATTACCATGTCTCAGCCCAGGTGCAGAGTATGTTGAAAGATATTTAAGTTATGTGATTGTTGATTATGGTGTAAGAACATTTAGAAGAAACACCCAGCACTAAAGCCCTTCATTTGGATTCCTCAGATGTACTGTTGATTTCCTGTGTAGCCTCGGGCAAGACTCTTCACCTTTAAAATGTCTGATTTCTTATCAAAAAGGCACAAAGCTTTTACTGTAGCAGCCTCTCTGTTTAGTGAGGGAAGATCACAAAATATTCAGAAAGGAAGAAGTTCATCCTTCTTTAAATCTCAGTACATCGATTCCTGTAGCTCATCATTGCTAAGGACTCAGCAGATCTCCTCCAATCTTTTTCCCCTTTCCCTTCCTGCATCTTTTTTACTGATATCTACATTATAACACAACAAAGGTATTGAAACTTACAGCCAGTTCACGATGAAATCCCTGTCTGCTTGATCAGCAATTACCTTGTTTTCAGAAGTTCTACATTAGTTTGAAATGTTATTTGAGGTTCAGTGTCTTTCAGATTAAATTGACATTTAAAAAAAGGAGAAATACTCATTCTCTCCTAACCTTTGGAAATAACACTGGGTTCAGACAGTACTATCTGCCACCCTGCTACTTGTTTCTTATCATTTTCTACAGTGCTCAGGCTATTATTTTCTTTAACCTCTGATATGTGTTGTTGAGCTGGTCTGGGTGCCAAACACCAGAAGCACTTTGGTAAAAGAGCAGTAGTGACCCTCCATACATTTGATCTCATTTCTTGACATTTCTGTCATCATTATTTGACTGCATGAAAATGGTAAAAAACCCCACTAAACCCTCAGCCCCTGTGAACCTGAAGCCCTTCAAAGAGAAATAGCCTGTACACTGCTGGCAGAGAGCCTGTAAAGGACATTTATCCCAGGATCCTGCATAAATGCCAACCAGTTAATTGAATGTTCCCTGCCTGGCTTCCCTGCTGTTCAATTTTTTTCCCCCTCAAGTTTTGGTGGGTGAAGTTTTACCTCTCTTTCAACTGTTCTTTCTTTTTAGTCTGACTTGATTAATTCCATTTCCAACCAGAAAAAAATCTTTTGCTGGTTCAGACAATTCACTAATCAGATTTTAGGTTGCCCTACAAGTCTTGTTCTTCAGTGAAGAGCAGCTTGACCCTCAATCCAGACAAAAAGAATGTTTGAGGGGAAATGTTTCTTTTTGCACTGAGGGTGCACACTCTGTGTGAAGAGGGATAAAAGCCTCCAGAACATGTCAGTTCTCCTAATTACAAGTCCCCTAAACATCATTTTTCCCCCACTACATGAAAATGTCTTCCCACCCATATCATTAGGCATAAAGATCTGAATTAGATTTCCTTCATAGTGTTTATCTTTTACTGGAGAGAATAATAAAGTGAACCACTCTATCTGAAAATGCCTGTGAAGACAAAAATCAGTTAAGTAGAGACGTAGGTTCCTGATGTTATTACAACCTGGTTTTGGCAGACCAGAATCACAGCAAGTTACCAAGAGACATCTGCAGTCTCCTTTTCCCATTTTTGATGTCTAATACTGAGTGATCAGCCTGTAGTGGGTTTTTCCTTTTTTGTTTTATTGAACCACTCTAACCACTACTATTCTGAGGGACAAGACAGTTCCAGAGTCCAAGGATTAAGCTCACCAGGAATGTGGGTAAACCTTTCACGCAATTCAAAAGCCTCTTACTGCTAGCTCTCTACTTACTAAATTTAATTTCTTTTGCCAAAATAACCTGTCTCAGTTCAAGTATTGACCCTGTAAATGGAGAGGGGCTAAAGTATCTTTAAGATTCATTAGGATTCTACAATTGTTCTATGATCTCATTATGGGTTTTCACAACAATATTAGGAACAGGCTTCATTTAAAACTCCTGATATGGGTCTGTAAGTTCCTTGGAACAGAGAGTCAGTAAGAACTGTCTTGGAATAGAGGCAGTAAGGACTGGGAAGTGTCAGATGTCATTTTATGTTGGGGTACAGCATCAGCAGTGCTGTTGGCCAAATGCCTGAGCTCATGATACATTTTCCATCAAGCTGCTACTGTAAATTGTGACTTTGATGTGCTCTGGAAACTTCTTTTGGAGGGATCTAGTTTTCCTAATAACTGCATTTTGACCAGGTATTAATGAGTTTAATTTCCTGCTGGTGTTAAACAACCACAGTAGCTTTAAATACTTCCCTTGCTCATGTCTGCATAATCTTGTCACCTGGAAGGCTATTTAAAATGCAGATACTGGCCAGTTGGTACATTCCCTTTGGCTCAGCTCATTGAAATCAGGAAATAAGTCCAGGTTACTCTGTTGCTGAGAATGAAAACCTCAGGTTTTCCATCTCCTTGGGATACATATTTTAATATTTTTTATAGTTATCTATATCAAGCAACCACTTGATATAGAAGATTTAGTGGCTTGTGTTTTGTTTTGATTGTTTATCATCATTAATTTGCTTAATGTTTCACTTCCCTTGGAATAAAACACACAAATATGAAAGAGAATTCCCCACAAAGATAAGTATGTATCTTAGAGGGTTTTCCTTGTAGCCATAGATGACTGCTGAAAGTGTTGAACCTGAGTTTGTGGTTCCCATGAACAATGTAAAATATAGGAAATGTGTCAGTATAGAGAGTGGTTTTCACTGTTTTGCTGTGTCTGAAAATATTTGAAAGTTGGGAGCCAAACCTGGGTCTGTTCCTAGTGTTTTACAAATTTACAATTTTGAAATAAGTAACACTTTCTAGCTGTATCTTTTCCTGTATGAGTTCATTTCAATAACACAGCTTTGTAGTAGTAAAAGCAACAGCAATGAAAACAATGCTGTAATTGGTGGTAGGTCTATTTTATGACCTTTTTGGTCTTTAAGCTCTTGAGTTACCCAGGAAACTTTACCAGGCTAAATATTTACTTTCACATATTCTTTTCTAATGAGCTATTTTCATTCTTTCTGACATTTTCTATGGAAATGATTAAATTCATTAATCAGAGTTTGAACACCTTTTTTCAACACACTCACATTACTAATAGAGACATAGATACATTTAGTTAATGTCCTATTATTTTTTTTAATGATTGATTTGTAAGCAAAGAATAGTTTAATTCACCAAGAAGTTCTTCCTAAGGAAGGCTGAAGGTATTTTCAGGGAAGAACAGATTCAAATTAAGACACTCTAGTATGGAATATAATGGGGCCAAAAAGACTAGCAGGGTATGAGCAAGAGAAAAACTGGTCAAGGGGAGAAAAGAAACTTACATCATCTAATGTCAATTACTGCACTTCACACTGACTTTTACCCAATTATTTTTATCTTCAGCTTAGCTTGCACGGATACTCATAGAATGGCACATGGCCTGGATCAGAGGGAATTTGAAGGGTCACTATTCATCACAGTGTGTTCATTCCTGTCTTTGAAATGGACCACAAGGTGGAGAAAATTAAGACATCTGCAGTGCTATAGACTAACCTGTAGCAGGACCTGCTAATTAACTTTGGATATTAGCTCAGGAACATGAAGACCCCAAAGCCCCAAGATTTATTTTGTAACAGGCAGGCAGATCATGGGGCCTTACAGCAGTTGCATATTGCTGGATCCCAGGTCTCCTCAATACTATTTTACACATGTATTTTTTGAAGCACAGCCTGAGAGAAAAAATTTTCCACATGTTCACATGACCCATATGCTCAATAAATCCATCTCAGTTCCAGCTCTTGTTCATGGCTTGTGGCATTGCTGGGGCAGAAAGCTGAGGCTTCCTTCTCCATCCTCCCATCACCACAGCCCTCTGCAAGACTGGCACTCCTATGCCCCAATGAAGTGCATCTATAACCAGGCACGCTGTGCATCCTCTCCTTCCTATGCTGAGCTTACAGAAATGCACCCCTTTCTTTCCACCAGTGATCCAGTGCTCCCAGGGCTGGTATTGGATTGCTGGCAATCAAACCATAGCTACAGACCAGTCTCTCACATCCCAGGTGCTTGGAGTGTCTGTTGACTGCCCCAGTGTGAGCATCCAGTGAGAACATGAGAGAGAACTCAGCTCCCCCAGGTATCTCCAGCTTCTGGTCATTCCCTGTCCATGACATCACTGTCACAATGTGATTTACACCCCTAAAGGATGGATCATCCTATAAGGAAGGCCAATGCAGCCCTTTATGTCCATTTATCTTTTAAAATAAGACTCTAAGACATCAGTACAGTGAATTTTTTTCTCTCTGTTTCTTCGGGTGCTGCTGAATCTTTGAGTCCACCAAGGATTTTTCTCAAAAGTTTTTGGTAGATGCCCCTCACAGTAGAAGACTCCACCACTTGTGAAAAGCAGCAACCAGCTGACACTAAGCTTCATTGTACTGAGGTTTGTCTGTTGATTTGGGTTTTGGTGTGGGTTTTTTAATATTTTGTTTGTTTGTTTGTTTAATTTTATTTTTAATGTTTTGGGGGTTTTGTTTGTCTGTCATTTTTGTATTTGTTTTTCTTTTGTTTTTTGTTTGTTTATTTGTGTAGTTTGGGGCTTTTTTTGCATATGTATTTGTCTAAACCACACAAAATATTGGAGAGGGAATTTTTCTCAGAAAGTGTCGGTTCAGGCCTCAGCACTAAAGATTTGTGACCTCAGACATCAGGCCTGGGTGAGGCTTTGTTGTGATAGAGATAACTACTGTTTGTACTGCAAAGTAGAGCCAAGAAAACAGAAAATAAGACAGCTGATGTTGAACAGAATAGCTGGTAACAAATTGCATCATTCTATTTCCCTAAGGGACCTCGTTTGACTTAAATGGAGCATCCTCAGCCTTAAAACTGAAGCACATTTCAGAAAGAGTTTGAAAATAAAACTTTCTAAACACTGTCAGTAAGTCAGTAAGTTCTAAACACTGTCAGTAAATTAATATGTTAATTGGGCCCTGAATATAATCCCAAGAGGAAAAGTAGTTTGTGATTATTTTAGTGGACTCTTATTCAGCTCCATCTCCAAACAGAGCAGACATTTACACAGAAATGGATGGTAGAGGATATTCTTAGTCTCATATTGTTCCCATAGTAATAATGACATCCCATTTCATTAGGATGTGTCTAGCATTGCTTATGAGCTAATAATTTCCTAGCAATAATTCAAACCACATCCTTCATTATCCAGAGGTGTTCTGACAACAATAAACTACTCATTTTTTAAAGCAAACCAAGTCAGGTTTGCTATTAGCATTTTAAGGAAGATATCCATCTACTGCTGCTAAGTGAAGCAGTCATGTGGAAGGAGACTAGCCAAGTGAATTAAGATGTCCATGCCTTTGGAATTTGCTAGGAGGATGGCAAGATACAGTAATTACTGTGGCAATATTATATTGTGCAAGAGATAGGAAAATGAGGGAAGTGTTAAAAGTGGAGTTTATTTTTTGATCCTGTCATAAAAGTAATTGACTTTAATTATCATAATAAATGTTCTAGCTGCTTCAGATAATTACATTCAGTGCCTTCCATATAGTCTAAATTTATGAGGGTGTTTGGGTCAGCACATCAGCAGAGCTTACAGCTATACATGAAAAGTGGATTCTGCTGAGAGTGCTCTCTTAGAGGTGTTGCCTTCTGAAAATACTCTCCCTTTTTAAGTAAAACATTCCTTGAACTCATTGCAATTGCACCACAGGAAACAAAGATGTTTCTGCTCTCTATATATCCTGTATAGGACTATGTGTGCTGCAGATGTAACTTAACTAGGCTCAGAATACTCAATGGATGAGAATATAGTGTATTTCTTTGTTGCTCGAAAAGTTGTGGTGAATCACAGTAAAGTTATTCTTTGGCCTGCTTTATGTTCAGGTATCCAGATGAAAAAGATCCAAAGAGGACAGGCATCATCAGAACATGCCATTCTTAAGACTTGAAAGCCAAGATTTAATAAATATTGCATTAATATCTATTTTACTTGCTGCCACATATGAAAGTTGAAGAGTTTTCACAGTTCTTTCAGAGGTGCATACAGCCTCTTTATTCAGGTGATATTATTAAAGCTATTCCAAAAGACCTCTGCACCCTCAGCTTCACTGACTTCAGTTTCCCCTACTAGTGTTTCATGTACAGTGCAGAGGGAGACACCTCTGTGGACCCCACCTGGAAAACTCCACCTGCACCCAGCCCCTGGAACCTGTGGTGTCAGAACTTCCCTGCCCTGCTGCCCTTGCACAGGGGCACTGCACAGTTCAGTGGCTGTGGTTTACAAGCCTGGTTTGGTGTAATCAAATCTGCATTCACCAGCTGAGTTCTGAGCCGGTTCACAGGCTGAGCCCAGCAGCTTCTCCTCCTGGGCAGTGCTGGGGCCTTGATTTCTGGGAATTAAAGCAGCTCTGTTTGCCAAATGTCCCATCTCTCTGCCTACCCGCCTCAACTCATAGAATCACAGAACCATGAAATATGCTGCGTTGGAAGGGCCCCACAAGGATCATCGAATCCAGCTCCTGGTCCTGCACAGGACATTCCTAAGAGTCACACCATGGGCCTGAGAGCATTGTCCAAACACTTCTTGAGCTCTGTCAGGCTGGTTCTGTCACCACTTCCCTGGGGAGCTGTTCCAGTGCCCAAACACCCTCTGGGTGAAAACCCTTTTTCTTATGTCCAACTTGAACGCCTCCTGCCACTGTTTCAGGCCATTCCCTCAGTCCTGTCACTGTCACCACAGAGTAGAGATCAGTGCCTGCCCCTGCTCTTCCCCTCTCAAGGAAGCTGTGGGGTGCTATGAGTTCTCCCCTCAGTCTGCTCCAGGCTGAACAGACCAAGTGACCTCAGCCACTCCTCACATGGCTTCCCCTCAAGGCCCCTCACCATCCTCATGGTCCTCCTTTGGATGTTCTCTAATGATTTAATCTCTTTTCTATATTATGGCCTCCAAACCTGCCCCCAGCCCTGAAGGTGAGGCTGGCCCAGGGCAGAGCAGAGCAGGACAATCCCCTCCTTTGCCCAGCAGGTAATGCTGTGCCTGATGAACACCAAATTTTATAAATTGTAATAGAGCAGTATTGTAAATGTCTTGCTTTTTTAATGAAAATGTTCTTCATTTATGCAAATTAAACTCCAGTAAATATATTCAGTATTTACTCCATCCAGTCTTCAATGTGTCAGTCAAAGAAGGTATTTGGAAGTGGAGATTTAAGTGCTCTGCCTCACAAATGTAGAATTTAGGTGCTCTCTATTTGCTGTACTGTGTTGTGACATATGTAAGGTGTCACATATTGCAATAATAGCAATTGATCTACTACCAAAAAAA
>VWYP01016018.1:0-17244 GCA_013400435.1 Pycnonotus jocosus | reverse complement strand
TCCTTCAATATTCCTGAATATATTGGATACAAGTGAAATTCCTGTTTAAAAAGCAGCGCTCATTAAAAACCACAATAATTAAAAATCAGCAGTTTTCAACAAACAAAACTGTTGGTTTGCTGCTGCATTTATCAATTTGCTGTCTTAAAGCCTGTCCATGAGTTTGTTTCCCAAAAGGAGCAGGTTGGCTCCTGGATATTCATAATTTACAGCACACAGGTGCCATGGAATGCCCTCCCTGTGCCCCATTCCTCCAGAGCTCTCAGGAATGCAGAGGGGCACCATCACATTTAGACAGTGGGGATTGATCTGGAGCTTTTCCAGGGATAACTCTCGCTGCTTTTCCACCTTTTTTCTCCCGTTTTTCCCTCCCTGAGCGAATGGATCCCAAATCTCCTTCTTCCCTTTTGTGCTGGAAAAGCCAATCAGGTGGGGAGTGGGAGGTGCAGCAGGGATCAGCCCTGCTTTAGGCAGGGAAAAAAGGGAGGTTTTTCCCAACAAATCCCAGCTTTCCTCCAGCCCGTGCCGGGCTCCTCCAAGGTCTGGCTCAGGTCTGGCTCTGGGTGTTCCCTCTGGGCAGAGCTGGGGACACGTGTTCCCTGCAAAAGCCACCCAAATTTTACAGCTTGGTTCCCTTCATGGGTTTAACCTAGCCCAGGGAAAGGAGATTAGCCAGGAATTATAGGGAAAGAAAAATAAAAAAAATAATTTTAAAAAATAATAAAAAAAAGTTTTGGAAATGGATAAAGTGAAGAAATTGTAACCTCTCCCCTGCCTTGGGTATTTCAGTGAGATCATCTCATATGAAAAAATCAGGTGTTTCTGTGCCAGAGCCATTCAAATCAGCTCACTTCATGCACATCACTAAATGTAATGAATATTAGGGTTAACATGAATATACTGAATATTAAAGCAAACATTCTGCCTGATGCACTTCTGTGTAACACAGTGAGACCGAGGGCAAAATTCCCTGCCACGGGAAGAAATTTTAGAGAAAACTGACCCCTAATATTGTACCTTTGGGCCCTGCTGCACAACCTGGATTTTAACCTCAGGTTCCCTGCAATAAATGAGCTTTGTCGTGGAGGGCTGGGGTTATTTTTGGCCGGGTAACATTTGTTGTGTTCCATTTGCAGCTCTGTTCCCAAGGAGGGCACGGTCTGTGTGCTCCCTGCCCCGCTCCAGCCTTGACCACTGCAGGGACAGAGCTTTCTCCACCCCAAAATCCCACCAAGAAAAGCCATCCCGGAGTTTTAAAGATGCTGCCAGCACGAATTTTGCCTGCTCAAAACTTTTGGGAGAAGCTGGACGCTTTTAAGGTGAGTGTCAGCGTAGGAATCGAAAGTTGGAGGATGAATTTAGCTAACCTTTGGGCAGATGGTGAAAGTTTAACAGCTATAACAGGAGCTCCTCGCCACCCAGCCATTCCAAATAAAGGAAAATTGTGTTTGATAATTGCGTATTTACCAGGCTGGAAAGGTTGAAGCGATTTATTTTAAGAACCTGCACCAAAAAAATTTAAAAAAAAATTTAAAAAAAAAAAGGAGAGGGAGAATTTTCTAACAGCATCCAAATGGCAAAATTCTGTTCCAAATGGTGCCTGTTTGATTTTGCAGAGGATCATGTTAACTTGCACTGATATGGTTTTGTCTCCTGAAGGAAGAGAAGTGAAAAATTGGTGATGCTTTGAGCAAGAGTTGATTTCCGTCATTTTCTCACAGCCAGGCTGCTCTCCAGCCTGAGTCCCCAGCAATAAAATGGGAAATATTCCTTCTGCAGGAAAGAAAACTTGGAAACCTCAGGGAAGGAGGGGAAGCCTCCTGCTTGCCGTGGCAAAACTTTGCTTTTCAAGCTTTATTAGAAAAATCCTCAAGAACTTCTGTATTTGTCAGTGTGGAGGAAATGCAGAGTTGGGCTTAGAGGGAATTTCCAGCTTGTTTAGCAGAGTGACAGGGGGTTTGGTTTTTGCCTTTAAAAATAGAATTAAAGTAGAACCTCAGCCCAGTCATGACTTCTCTGAAAGTTAAAACAACTCTCAGGCAGTTCTGTTTGCTTCAGCCAGGCTGCCAGGAGGGAAACAATTTTTTTTTTTAGGGTGAGGGGATGACTGTGTATTGGAACTCTGTTTCTATCCCAAAATTTTGCTGTTGGATCATTTCCTACCCTGTTTTAGTGATATACCTCCAATGCTGCTTGTTAATTCAACTCCTGTTAACCTCAGTGCTGTGAAATCTCCAGAAATTCTGTCCAGCAAAGTGCTTGTGAGGAAGAAACACAGATCAGCTTGCTTTTGGTTGGTTGAAAATTTTGTTTTGATTTGATTTGATTTTGCTGATTTTTCTTAAGGCTCCCGTGGGAATGCAGGAATCTGTGGCTTTCTGTCCTGACAAAATCAATGTTAACAAAATCTGTCCTAACAAAATCATCACCCCCCAGGGTGGGGCTTTAAGGTGCTGAGAGAACCAAGGCTCCTGGCTAAAACTCCACTTGCAGAAAGGCTTTTCCTCTTTCCATCCTCCCCAAAAAGTGCCCCCCAAGCCGTGGCAGTGACAGCAGAAATCCCTGCCTGCTGCCCCAAACCCGTAGATCCGAACTTGTGCTCATATCCCACACAAGCTTGTATCTATAGGTCTGTGGCTGGCTGGCAAGAGCACCCTGGGGTGCTGCTGCACTTTTTCTCCAAATATTCTTCACTCTCTCCTCTTTTTCTTCCCCCTCCTGCCTCTTTTATTTTTAATTTTTAAATATTATTATTATTATTATTCATAGAAATATTAAAGCTGCAAATCTCACCCTGCCATCATCAGCTCAGCTTCCAGCTTGGAATCCCCTGGTGCAAAGGGTCGTGGGCTTGGTTGGTGCTGAGGAAAAGGGCATGGGGTGGACTTGGTTTGACATCAGGGTGAAGAAATTCAATCCCACCCCTGTCCTGCCCTGCTCTGGTGATGGGGATGTGGTTCATTCTGAAAGAGATAAAATAATTTCATTTATGGAGTAACGTGGAGCTATTCTTTCCTTGCTTAGTCCAGCAATTTGGGAGAGGAGCAACCACTTCTCCTCCTTTATATCCAGGAATTTGGGATCTGTGCTCTGACACAGGAGGGGCTTGGCCCTCCAACTCCTCTCTCAAAAATCAGTTTATTATAGAATCCCATTCCTCCCAATTTCATGGTATTTGTGTCTTTTCAAATAGCTTTTAAGAGAAAATAACCATGCTGGAAAGTCCAAAAGAAGTGGTAGAGCAGGAAAAAAACCCCATGGAATCAGGCAGTGCAAATCCTGCTGTGGAAAAATAACCTTTAAAGTTGGGAGAGTGGAACAATTACTTTTGAAGAACTCATTTTTTTAAAACCCCAATGTACAGATCCTATATGAAAATAATTAGGCTGTAAACTCAAAATAAAATCTGACTCTTTCTTTCCAGCAGCTTTCAGTGTTAATTCCACCAAAGGTTTGCTCTGCATTTCCACTTTTAACTTTCTCTGGGTTTGAACTTGGCTGCTTTGACACACACTGCTGTGGGCCAAAAGATGCTTTTTTCTTTTTTTTTCCCCTCTTTGCTGAATTTCCACGGTTTTCTACATCTTTTTTATTTATTATAGAAGTCTTCTATTTATAATATTAAAATGAAGTCAGAAAAGTCCAACCACTCCTTTCTCCCCGTGAGCTGAAACTAGGTTTGAAAAAAAGGAGGGGGAAAAGTGAATTTGGGCATCCTGTGTGTTGTAAAGTTGGGTGTAAAAGCTGCTCCTCAATATTCCCCAAATATTTGGATGGGAAATCAAGGAATAAAAGTCCTTTCCAGCAGAATTTTTTGCTCCTGGACTGTTCTGTGGTGGGACCTGGAGTCAGGCTCTCCTTTGGGATTTTGAGGTTGTTCCATCCATGATGGGATGAGCAGGGGCTCACCATGGAAGCAGGAGATTGTGGCAGTAAAAAAATGTGTTTTTTCCAGAAGATCTGTGAGTTTTCTGTGCTGGTTTGGGGTTGGTTTTTTAAATGCTGTGAGTGTTCATCGTGTTGGATTCCCACGTGCTCGTTTGGGAGAAATGAGCTGGTAAACTCCCCCAAAAAATCCATATTTCTGTAGGGTGAGCTCTCCTGTGCAAAGCCATTTGTGGTGGAATGGGCTGAGAAAAGCCTGGAATTTGTCATGGATGTTCTGGCACTTCAGGTGATGATGCTTGGAGAGTGCCAAAAGACCCCAGGCAGGGCAATTGGGTCAGATATGTCCCAAAATGAGGTACCACCAGTTGGTTTGGTATTTTTAAAATTTTTTTTATTAGAAAATCAATACTTGAACCATAAAAGACAAAAGAAGAAAGATTTTTTTGTTGTTGTTGTTATTTTCCTCTCTGTAAAATATTTTAGAGCCGTTTCTCTCTGAATATGTTGGGACCTGCTAATCAATATTCAAATTTTTTTTTGAACCTCCTTTTGCTGAGAGGCTTGCTCTAAACACAGCTGGATGCTTAGAAAAGAAACTTTGGAGAAGTGGCAGCAGCAGTGGGGTGAGCTGGAGGGAAGAGGAGCAGGGAGTTCTCTGTGGCTGCTTTGCTGATTGGTCCTGGTTTTCTGGGGTGACTTTGGGGATGCTGTGGCCTCAGTTTGGGGGACAGGTTCAAGGAATCCTCTTGATTTGTGCAGGGAGGATGCCAAGGAGGGCAGCTCCTCTGAGCTCAGGTTATCCAACAAACCCAGCCAAACCTGCTTTTCCTGAGTTTTAAAATGCATTTCAATTTGTCTCTCCTTAAACTGCCCCCACCTTTATTTTTAGGTTTATTTTTCAGCTGCAGCCTCCCAGGTTCTGCCCCTTTTGTTTTCCAGCCCTTTGAAAAGCCCTGCATTGTGCTCTCAGCCTTAATTTGTGTTTCCTTGCTGCTGCTTGTGTTCCACTGCACTTCATGAGGTTCTCCAGTGAAGCTGGAGCCTGAACAAAATGATGTGAAGAACCTTGAAATGTGTCTTCCTTTTAGGCTGGGGGAGAATAATTGGAGCCTGTGCAGCTCCTGCCTGTGCCTTTCTTACAAGGGGGTTTATTTTATTATTATTATTATTATTACTATTTTCCCCTCACTCTGTGGGTGAGGAGCTGGCATTTGTGCAGCAGCTCTGATCCAGGTGCCACCCAGAGCTCCCTTCACCTGTCACTGAGGCACACGGAGCTGCTGGGGCTCAGAGCCCTTCACACACCTGGAGGCTGCAGGGGGACTGAAAGGGCAAAGAAGGAACCAAACCAGAGCACTTGGACCCAGGAATTACCCCAAAATGCCCCAATATCCCCCTCAGAAATCAATCCCTTCATTAATGCAGCTCCTTTCTCTGGAAATGGGCAGAGAGGTAAAAAAAACAAACCAAAAACCCCTCCTGTGTGGCTGCATCTGGGGAGGTTTTGCTGTGCTTATTTCCTTTGAAAGAAGCAGTNTAAAAATTATAAATAAATCATTTATTAAAATAAATATAATAGAAACTTATTAAATATAATATATTTATTATTTTAATAAACATAATATATTTCATTATTATATTTCTATTTTATTTGGTAAACCTCCTTTTTCTCCCTCCAAATGCCACCCCCATTTCTCACCCCTGTTGCTGCCTGGGAGCACCTGTAGGATCTCCTGCAGCCGAGGATGTCCCGTGGTGCCCACTGAGGGATGAAAAAGGGAATTTATTTGTGTGTTCCCTCCTTTCCCAGCCTGGTGAGGAGCACAGTGAGCCCTTGTCAGCAGAGGAGCACACAATAGCACTCTGGTAATTAGAGTAACCATATGCAGTGGCAAATGGGATTCGTGATAAGCAGAATGGAATTGTGTACCCTGGAATTTGAACCGGATCCAAATACTCTTATTCAGATAATCAAATCTGGTTAAACTCTTAAAAGGCAGATACATTGCAGTCTTCTGGTTATTTCAGTAATCTGATGATTTTTTTTTTTTCCTCCCTCACCCTCCTCCCTCTCTTTTTGTTTATTTGCCTCTAATCAATGAGGGAGGAAATAAGGAGAGGATATTTAGGGGAGGGATCCCAGACTTGGACACCAGCCCTTGAGCCAGGAGTGCTCCATGGTTTAGGAGCACTGCAGGAGGGGCATTCCCTGAGCTGGAAGAGCTCCAGCTGGGCTGGGGACCCTCTGGTTGTATTTTTGCAGGTTCATGGTGAAATCCAGCCCCAGCAATCCACCCTGGAAGTGAAACCAGGTTTTGGTTCAGCTTCCTGCCAGTTCCTTCATTTTTCAGCCTGCAGGTGAAACCAGCCTTGGCTGCAGGTCCAGGTCAGGCTGTGCAGGGTTTCAGTCTCAAAGCAGGTGTGGGATAAGTCAAAAAATCCCTGAAAAAAGTTTGGGGGTCATTTAGAGTCATCAGCACTTAATAGTTGTGCCACCTTCTCTGCTTCGATCCAGCACTGGGTGTTTAGGGTTGGGTTTTGCCGGGTTTTGCCAGGTTTTGCCGGGTTTTGTTGGGTTTTCTTGTGTCACCCAGAGCTCCAGCTCCTCTCAAAAGCCACACTTGGTTCAGGAGTGAGAGCTCAGCCACCTCTCCCCTAGAAAGGCCCAGAGGTTGAAATGCAATATTGAGCAAACCTTCAGATTGCTGCAACCCCGGCTAAAAGCTGGGGCACGGGTTTTTTGTCATATGTTTAAAAATTTTGGAGAGCTTTCAAAATATTTACTTGCTCTGGGTTTCAGCTGAGCCCCAATGAGGTTTCTTTCCCTACTTTGCAGCCTCTTGGCCTTGCAGCCCTTTTTTAGTGTTTGCCAGATTTCTGGGAGAGCTCTCTGAGCTGGGGGAAACCTTTGAACGTCCTGAGGTTCCTCATTACAACCAACTTCTAATTAAAAAATCACCAGATAAAGCTGAAGGAGTGAGGTGACCAGCAGGAATCAGGTCAGCATTTCCAGTGTGAAACCCCCTCCTGTCTGAGGTTTATGAAAATCAGCTAAAAAAAAAAGAAAAGAAAGAAAAGATCGCTCCAGGCTGAAATTTGGTAAATGGGATCTCAGCCCTCCAACTGGAACTGTGGCGTTTGTGGGGTTTTGTGTTTGTTTTTTTGGAAATGCGTTTGCTTTGGGAATATTTTCTGCTTTCCCAGCCCCTCCTTGGCAAAGCCCTGCCTGGGGTCTGAGAGGGAAGGTGGGTCCTTCCTTCTCCTGCATCATCCACAGCCTGAAAGGTTCAGAGCCAAACCTCAGCTGAGGATTTTCCTGATTATAATGAGACAAAATCCAGCTTCCCTGAGCATCTGTAGTGAGTGTTCACTGCTGGGATCCTGTTTGGAGTCAGTGGGTCTGTAAATGCATGTAAAATGTGATTTAGTGCAGGGGATTAATGTGTGAGGCACAGTTTTATGCCATTATTTGGGAATATTCTGCCCTCTGCACTGCTGCTTTTCTGTGTGGCTGAATTGCTGCTTACACCAAAGGGTGTTGGGAAAGGATGGGATGTTCCAACCAGGCAGTTCCCAAAAACCAGCTGAAGGTTGGGATTCTCACCTCACTCTTGGGGAAATTCAGTAATGGGGAATGTGGGTGGGGGAAGCAGGTTTTTGATGTTTTCTCTCACCTGAAGCCTGGGAAGGGAACCAGGCAATAAAACCAAAAATGAGTGAAAACTCCCCAGCCCAGACTAAAGCTGGGACCTGGTGGCTCCTGAGCTCGGTGGCAAGGGCAGGTGGGCACTTCAGAGCTGGGAAGCCTGAGAAGAGCTGCTCCAGTGGCATTGTCTCTCTTTTTGACCATAAATATTCCCTGGATGAGAATCCCAGTGTCTCTGTGGTAGGGCAGCAGCTGGAGTCACGTCTCCTTCAGGAATCACAGAGTTACAGCGAGTGGAAAGACACAATTTTTTAATTACACTGCAGCTTTAAAATGAGGCTGGGCTGGGCCAGAGATTCCCTTTTGTCCCCAGAAGTGTGAAATCATTTCTGGGATTCTGAAACAGCCAGAGGCCTCCAAGGGGTCCCAAACAAAAGGCACTGGGGCCCCACGAGCTGATTTAGGGACAGGGAGCTCCACACGTTCAACAGGAGCTTCCTGACATCCATAACGGAGTGCAAGTGAACATTGTCATTAGCTTACAGATTCGCCCTAATTGCGTAATTAGGTGCGATTGTGCTAATTGGGTAAAGGCATAATTGACAAAAATCACCAGAAGAACGAACAGGGAGCTGGGTGCCACCAGGAGGGAGGGAGCAGCACAAGGCACAGAGAGGGGACACCAGGGGACACCAGGGGACACCAATGATGGCAGGGAGACTACTCCTCTTTTAACATTTGACCTCAATTCTTAACTCTCTGCCTCCTGCCATTACTGCCAGCAGATATTCTAAAATGAGAGCGTGACTCGAGTGCCTGGCACTTTTTTCCTGCTGGAAATTTCCTCTGGGATGCAAATTCGCTCTCAGCTGTCTGAGCTTTGAGGGAACAAAACACCTGTAGTGAGTGGGGAAGCCATAAATGGGGAAATCTGCCAGGATAATTCATGCAGCAGGATGGGGAGGAGCCTAAAAGTTGACCCCAGATGTTGAGTTAGGTGTCAAAGCCTGGGACAGAATTTTTTCTGGTGTTTAGAAAGTTCTTGGAGTCTCTTTGTGAAGATGGAAAAGCAGCAAGGAGAGATAGGGAGTCATTAGCATTGGCTAGCTTGAGAAAAAAATTTAGGTTATTTTGGCCTAAATCTAAAGGAAGGAATTAATTATTGTAATTTGTCCATGAAAAGACCTTTGCTGAGTTGAGTATACAAACGAAACAAAACTCTCTGCCTCTCTCTACCTTCCATTTTAGAGCAAATTATTGGAGAGTTTTTGGTTTTTTGCTCAGCTCTGCTTTAAATACCTGGTGTGAAAGGGGTGCCTTTGTCAGCCTCAATGTTAACAGCACCTGCTCATTAAACTGATCAGATATAGATAATGATTTATAAATTTTTAATTACGGAATATTAGATAATATGAGATTAAGATGCAGAAAAATGCTTGCAGGGATAAGTTGTAGAAAATGAGAGGTTTAGCTGTGTGATACTGAAACGCTTTGGTTCACAGCTGCACAGTGTGAAACAGGTTGTTTTGGGAACTCTGAGCGGGAATTTGTCTGCTCTGTGACCCAGAGACTGGGGAGGATTTGGGATTTTCCATCAGCCTGACTCAGCACACAGGTTCACTCCCCCCCATAAAACTGCTTGAGTTAAATAATTGGATTTCATGTTGGAGAAAAGCTGTGCAGGGCACAGAAATGATGATGCTGTGTTGAGGAGTTGGGTCCAGGATGCTTTTAGACAAGGATAAAACTCCTGCTGGGAGTACAGGGCCAGAAATTCCTTCTCCAGAGCTGTGCTTTGTTCACTGCTCTAATCAAATAGTTAACAGTGGCTGTGCTCTGTGCTCGTAACTAAAATATGCTGGATTTCCACTCTTTGGTCAAAGTAAACTTTACCGAATATGGAGCCACCAGAAATTGGGATACCATCAACATCACGGGCACTCAGACATCACAGAAAGATTATTTTGCATTTTTTCCCAGCGTATTCTGCTGTTGCAGGCTGGATACTGAACAGTGATGCTGTTTCCCATCTCCCTCCTTTATTTCCTGCCAGGCTTGGGGTGTAAAGGCAGGGCAGTGCCATTCCCATCACCAACATTCTGCTTTATCCTGGGAAAACAGAGCAGCACGTGCCTTCAGCACAGCTCAGCATTCCATCCTGAATTCCCTTGGAATCCCCTTCCAGCACGGAGATGCTGTGCCAGGGGCTGGACTCACCTGAGGGGCAGCATCCCAGCCCTGGGGGTGAGATTAATATCACATTTGGGGATGATGATGATAATAATAATAATAATATAACCCAGGCAGCCTGCTGCTTTAAGTGCTGCCTTGGTGGGTGCTGGAGTGGGTCACAGAGATAACATCCTGCTTGTTTGGGGATTGATACAAGTTAAAGACACCAAGGGACCGTGGCTGGCTGCTGAGAGAGGCTCGCTGGTGCTTCCCCAGAATGGTTCCTTGGAGCCCTTTGGTGCAAGGGTCCAATTCACCTCAGGATTTTTGCAGCTCTCCCCCAGCCCCATTCCTGCACATCCTTCAAACATCCAGGAGCCAAGGCACGTGGTCAAGGTCAGCATGGTGTGTTCAGAGAGGAAAAGATGTGTCAGGACAAATTTCACCTTAAACCTTCTTTAAATGCTTTGAAAAATACCTCAAAAATGTCTATGTATGTTCTGAATCTGCTGTGGAAGGGGAACACCATTATTTTGGCCAGGGAGAACAATTCCAGCTCAAAAAGCTCTGTGACCTTGTCCAAATCCAGCAGGAATCACCCTGGCTTGTTGTGTCTTATCCCATTTCCATGGTGGGGAGCTGAATTCGGGGATCGGTGTCTTTCCCCAGGCAGTTCATTCCCCCTAAATTAAACCACTGAGGATTTGGAGGCCTTTTCTATTATTATCATTATTTTTGTAACTAGAAGCCCTTGAGGTAATGAATTTTTTGACTGCATGCATCCAGGTTGAGGTAGTAGGTTGTATAGTTTAGAATTACACCAAGGGAGATAACTGTACAACCTCCTAGCTTTCCTTGGGTCTTGCACACGCCGGCGAGAGGAGCAACCACAAAATCCTCAGCACTCTTTGCTCTGGACACATGGAACAGGAAAGAGCAGGTAAGACGAGCTGGCAAACCTTTTTTTTTATTCCCTCCTGCCTTCAGAATTTTGCCAGAATGTTCGTTTTGTGAGCGTTTTTTTCTGCTTGTTGGTGCTGAGTTTCGAGCAAACCCAGTGATGATTGTCTTCCTTCATCAGCCCTCGAGCAGAGTGGTGTTAACATTCCCCAAAAAAGCACCATGGCAGCCTCTCAGTGTTCTTGCCTTCGTGGTCAGCGAGCAGAAGTCTCCAAAGGTAAAAATATCCTGTATTTTTTTCCCCCCTTTCCATTATCCTTTGACTGGCTCAATTAATTTTACACCGGGAGTTAAACAAGGTTGATGCTTCCAGGTAAAGCCCTGGAGGGTTTTGGTGAAAGTACCTAAATCTACAGAGCCCTCAGGAGAGCTGTCCCTTGGGAATGTCCAGTGGGGAATACTCAGCTAAAATGGGGATTTTTTAGGGGTTTTTGTACATTAAAGTTGGGTGTTTCAAAGGTTGATGCCTCCAGCAGAGCTGATTTGCTTTTCCCTCACAGCATTTTGGATGGAGGAGTTGGGGAACACCCCAAATGTTGGGGAAAAGCTGTGAGGACCAAAAACCTCCACATTTCTGATGTGTTTTACGGGTCTAAAATGCAGGGATTTGGGAACATCCCATTTACCCAACTGCTCCTGAAATCTGAGGCTTTATTTGCCTGGATGTTGGAGACCTGAAAAACCCTTGAAACTCTCCTAAAGTTGGAAGAGAAAAGTGAACATTTTGATGTTGGCAGCACTCAGGGTTCAGGTCCTCTGGGGGCCTGGGTGAAGGTGGTGGCTGCAACCCTTGGTCAGGGCCCAGGACCTGAACTATGCTCTTTTCACTCTCTGTGTGAGTAATTCTGGCAAGGTTTTCTGAGTTCCCAGAAATAAGAGGCTCCGTCTCTTCCTAGACTCGTTCAGTTAGTGGAGAAAAAATAAAGAGCAGAAAAATATAAATTTATTTGATTTATAAATAAATGAACTGGGTTAATTGCGTTGGGTTAATCTGGAAGTGTGAACATGATCGTGATATTTCAAGGCATCTAAATAACGCAAAAAATTGGGGGTTTTTTTGGTAAAATAGTCCTTAAAAACTTAAATTTCTGCAAATCCCTGTTTGCTGAATGCAAAGAGAAGCTGTGAGGGTTACTCAGGGCTCACTTTTGAGTTATTCCAAGAGTGGATTAATGGGATTTTTATCCCATCCTGCTCTCAGAGATGTTCCAGGTATCAGTGCCATGGTTTACAGCTCTGCAGCTCCTCAGGACAAGGGAAGGATCTGGGAGAACACAACGCTGCTTCTGTGTTTCAGGAAGGCACATGCCCCAAACACATGCAGGTAGTTAAAAAAATGAGGAATCTTCTTGGCACGTTCCAGGCACTACCTTATTTCCCCCCCATAAATCTTCCTGCAGATGGAAGTGCAAATTTTCAGCTGCATTGGTTCCCATCCAACGCAGAGGGGTTTTTTCCATGAGGGTTGGGTTTTTTAACCTGTTTGGGATTTCTTTAGGAGCAGCTTTGTGAATAATCCCAAGTAAGATCTGGCTGTTCTTTTTTTTTTAGCTTTCTTAACCTGTTTGGGACTTCGTTAGGAGCAACTTTAAGAATAATCCCAAATAAGAGCAGGATCTTCTTCTTTTTTCTTTTTTGTTTTTTAACGTGTTTGGGACTTCGATAGGAGCAGCTTTATGAATAATCCCAAATAAGAACAGGATTTTTTTTTTTTTTTGTGGTTTTTAACCTGTTTGGGACTTCTCTAGGAGCAGCTTTGTGAATAATCTCAAATAAGAGCAGGCTCTTCCTTTTTTTTTTTTTAGTTTCCTTAACCTGTTTGAGACTTCTTTAGGAGCAGTTTTGTGATTAATTTCAAATAAGAACAATCTATTCTACTTTTTTTGTTTGTTTGTTTTTTTGTGTTTTTTTGACCTGTTTGGGACTTCTCTAGGAGCAACTTTGTGAATAACCCAAATAAGAGCAGGCTCTTCTTCTTTTATTTTGGTGCTAACGTTTCAGATTTGCTCTGCACGCTCAAAACTTCAGGAGCTTCAAAAAAATAATGATTATGGCCAATAATCCCGTCAAACACAACCCTGCATTAACGCCGTGAGATGTAAATGAAAAGATCCATCCCGCTCCAAAACCCGGGGAACCATAATTAAAGAGGAGAATGGTCAGTGGTGAGCATAATTCAATGTGCATATTTTCCCTCTGAACAAAACAGCATTCCAGCTCTCCCCCTGATGAGAGGAATGTATTGTCAATTAATTAGACTCCCATCATATGTCCTCGGATGCCCTTCCATCATATGCCTTCCATATGTCCCCATGTCATATGCCTTCCATATGCCCTCGGTGTAATTAAGCTCCCATCATATGGCTTCCATCATGTGCCATTTAAGTGGATTTCCAGGAGAACGTGGCACTGTTACAGTCCTGGACCTTTTGCAAGGAGGAGAGGAACAGCTCAGGAGCTGCAAATGAGGAGAGGAGGAAGCAGAAAGGAAGGTGGCTGGCCCTGAGCGCCGCCTGTAATTGCCGGTTTTGTTTCGCTCAGCTGGAGCACTGAAGGCACAAAAGTGTCCTGTTTTCCTTGGGTTCCATTCCCAGCTTTTATTCAGTTCAGCCTGTGGATAGCCGGGGAGATAGCGACTGTTTTTGCAGGGAAAATGTTTCCACTGGAATGTGAAATGCGAAAAGAAACAGTCACCTCCCAGAAAAGGGTTTGTCCTACGATAGGGAAATGGAAACTTTGCTTTGGGTCCCTGGACGTGGAGTGAAGGAGCAGAAACAGCCCAGGGAGGGAATTCATGGAGAGGAGATGGAACATCCACTGCCATCCCTGGATGTGGAGTGAAGGAGCAGAAACAGCCTGGGGAGGGAATTCATGGAGAGGAGATGGAACATCCACTGCCATCCCTGGATGTGGAGTGAAGGAGCAGAAACAGCCTGGGGAGGGAATTCATGGAGAGGGGATGGAACATCCACTGCCATCCCTGGATGTGGAGTGAAGGAGCAGAAACAGCCTGGGGAGGGAATTCATGGAGAGGGGATGGAACATCCACTGCCATCCCTGTCCTTCCTCATGGACATGGGTGTGGAGGGCATTGAGCTGGCCTTGCCATGGACAGGGCTTGGGGGATAATGCCCAAGGAAATCTGGTGAGATGGATTGGAGGATAATGCCCAAGGAAATCTGGTGGGATGGATTGGGGGATAACGCCCAAGGAAATGTGGTGAGATGGGTTGGGGGATAATGCCCAAGGAAATGTGGTGAGATGGGTTGGGAGATAAAGCACAAGGAAATGTGGTGAGATGGATTCCAAATTTACTGACACTTTCCAGGGATAAAGACCAAAACCAGGCACTGGTGCTTACACGTGTAATGAAGGAAACTGCAAACATCCAAGGACTTTATGAGCTCTTGGAATGGTTTCCAATGAAAGGACAGCTCGTTTGCCTCATGTGCAATTGTGTTTCTGTGCCTTCCTTCTTCCCAACAGCAACTGAGACTCTTTTCTCATCCCAATCAGACCTGACAGAAGAGCAGCGACTTCCAAGGGTGTTTTGCTCCAGCTTTGCAGGAAATGCAGAAATCCCAGCCATGCATCCAGAAATTCCAGCCATGCACCCAGAAATCCCAGCAGTCAGGAAGGAGGTTGAAAGGACAAAGAGAAGGTAAAATAGTCATTTGTGCTGAGATCTCTCCGTTTAAAAATTCAGAGTATTGTGTAGCATATCCCAGTTTGCCAACAGTTCAAACTCCCACAGGCTGCATCCCTAAAAACTTTCTCTTCCAGCTGCTACAGCATGGAAAAACCTAATATTTGGATGTGCTCTGCCTAGATGAAGTCAGTATTGACTCAAAAACCATCCTGGATTTGCTGTGTAGGCATTCTGCACTGTTTGTAATACAGGTGCATTACCGAGAGACAGGTGACAGCTCTTGCTCTGGCTTAATCTTTAATTTCCCACTCAATCCCTCATTTAAATTACACCCAGAAAATACAACCAGCCCATCTGAAAGCTTTAGGTCATTAGGGAAATGATTTGGGAAATATTTCGTGGTCTGGCACTGTCGTTAGTTTGCCACAGTTGTAAAGTGCATATTAAGGGAAGCTTTTAAGCCTCTTGTAGAGGCACCACTGAAATTATCTGCCCAGAATTGCTACTCAAGTGTTGCATTCTGAAATATTTTATTCTTCTGGCTTGCTGGGCAGCAAGAAAATCCTCACAGTAGTGCTCATGGCAGATTTTCTTTCGCTTCTCTGTTCTCACATGGCTCTGATGCTTGTGGAAGATGAAACTTTCATCATTAGAGGGATTTTTTTCAGTTTGGTTTTTTTTTCTTAATCAGTGAGTTCCCTCTATTTCCACACCCAGCTGAAACTCTGCTGCCACCCTCCTCAGTCAGATGCACGAAGCAGAGTCAAATCTGTGCACAGAAGTTCTGTAAGGACTGGGATGGGATGGAGTGGAATGCCAGAATGAGCCATTGTGTGAGGAATAAGGCCCTGAGTGTTCTACTGATGCCATTTCTAAATCTGTGTGATATGTGTAGGATTCCTGCCATAGCTGGAATTCCAAGCACAGCAACCTTGGGAGCTCAGTGATGATGATGATGATGATGATGATGGGGTTGTGCATGGATTGATCTGGGCTCTGGCACTCTCCTCATCAGACAGTTAAAAATGAGACAATTTCATTGCCCAGAGCTCAGAATTTCTGCTCCTCACGCCTTTGGGGGTGCCAGGAGAGGGGAGTTCTCTCTCTGTAAGCGTGTGTTGGAGTTTAAAAATATAAAATTTTAATCTGTGTGGGACCCAGGTGTCCTTTCAGTGAGATGGGGACGCCAAGTGCAATTCTCAGAGGAAGGATGAGCTGGTGTGGGGCAGCTCAATATTTGGAAATGAAGGCTGAGGCCACAGCAGAGATGGGAATGCACATCTCTCTCTCTCTTTTAACCAACTTTTTCCTTCTCTTTTCCCTTTTTTCCCCACTTTTCCCTCTTCATAGCTTGGGGGTTTAGGTGTGAAACCAAGTTCAGCCTTTCCAGCATGATTTTTCTGGGATGAATTCAGTCTCAACTCAGGCTTCAGCCAGAGATAAACTCTTAAATGGGGTGTTGGACTAGCAGGGTTCAAACTGGAACAGAAATCTCATGTCTGGAAATTTCCCACAGCAGAGGAAAGTCCAAAATATTTGGGAATTCATCCTCCCCTTCCTTTTAATTTGCTTTTTAAACAAGACAGAATTCCTGCCTGCCCTGACTCTGCTGGTGCTCCAGGCAGCCCCACTTGCATATATTTATATTTAGATTTATACATTCAAAATGTAAAAAGTGTTCTCCCCGAGCAGAGAGTCTGTCCATGCTATAGGGTGAAATTATCCTCTTTGTGCAATGTCATGGCCCTGTTTCCTGGTGAAATAAGTTCAAGAATCAGGTTTCTGGGGCAGACGTGGAAAGAAATTGAAATTCTTCCTTCTGTCTTGTAAGCGGTGGCTCCTCCTTCCCATCACCTCCACTCCAGACCCCTTTTAAAAATCATTGAATTCTTGATAGGCAACCAGCCTTTGCTGCTTGTTTTTCTTATATCCATTTATTTATAACTCAAGCCATGAATTTTAGGTTTTTAATTAACATTTTAGGCCTCATTCCTCTTATAAAATGGGAGTGGGTAAACTCCTGCTCAACACCAAAGGGAAATTTTGGGGTCTGAAGGCACTAAGATGGCACAGGAGCTGTTCCACCAAATCTGAGAGGACAAAAAGTGGCTAAAAAGGTGCCAGCAAAAAGCAGAGCTAAATCTGAAATGGATGCACTGAACCACCTTTTTTCGAAAGGAAAAAAAACAAAAAACAAACAAAAAACAAACAAAAAAAAAAAACCACAAACAAACCAAACCAAAACAAAAAGATGTTCAGAGGAAAAGAAAGGATGAGGAAGGAATCCCTCAGTTTCACAAAGTGAGTGCAAGGAGATGAGCAGTGAAATTAAACAGTGACAAATTGAAACTGGTTTATAAAGCAACTCTTTTTTTCCACCAGTATTTAATTAAAAGAAAAGGAACTTAATTGTTTTTAGAAGTTAATGGGAACTTTGCAAGTCTAGATACTTATGTTTTTAATAAGCACACACAGAATTATGGGCGTTCATTGTAATAACTTTGGAACTGAGCTTAGACTCCATCAGGTTTGGGATGAAAAGCAGCAACTCCAGAGCAGGGAAAATCCAGTGGGAAGAGCAGATTTGGGCTGTCCAAAGCTGACAATTCCGGTCACTGTTGGGGGAAAATGTTGGGGAAGTCTGGAGCGTGGCCCAGTCCAAAGGATTGAGCACAGAATTTCCCAGTGGAAATAAAAATGAAGAGGGGATGGATGTTTGTCCTTCTCTTGTGCTCACAGGCTGGACAGCTGCAGTGTTCATGGCAGTTCTTCAGGTGTGTGGCACTGAGTGATTCCTGTCCCTGTGAGCAGAGGAAGGGGAGTGACATCCACAGGCAGACAGAGCATCACTGGGGGGCTGGGAGCAAAACCCAGCTCAGCCAGGGCACAGATCTGCACCTAAACACGGCTGGAACCCTGGGCACTGAGA
>VWYP01016016.1:748870-801146 GCA_013400435.1 Pycnonotus jocosus | reverse complement strand
CCATGCCTGCCAACTTTAGAGTTGTTGTTATGATGTGATGTTTTCTTCCAGATCACCCTGATTATCAGTGATGAGCATGGAGATGTTTCTCTTCTGGATAATATTTAAATTTTCAGTGCCACTGTCACTTTCTATAAAATATGTGTTTCACATGAGAGCAGTATGTCTCCCCCTAGCTGGGAACATCTGCAGGCTCATAGCATGGCTAGAACACAATCTCCACAGCTGAGTATGGATAGTGTGGGAAGGGGTGGAAAAATGAAGCAACAACACAATGAGCAGTTCAGTGAAATGTGTAAAAAAAGATAGTTGCAGACTATAACTTTTCTATTTATTGTCATCAACATAGTGAAGGCAAAAAATGAATTGGTCTTAATGCAGGCAGATCCAAAGGCTGTGGTAGGACTAAGGAGTGAAGAGATATAATGACCATGGCATAGAGATGATTTGTATATCTCCACCAAGGGGTCTAATTTACATGAATCTAATGCATTCCATTTGTATGGAATTTGTGTTGACTGTAGCATTTTATATTTGAGAGAATTTGTGCAAAAAGTATATGGTGTAACTGCATTCAATAATTGTGGGAGTGCAATAAATTCCAGGATAACACATGGAACTTGTCTTTATGTAGCACTTACAGGTCACCAAGTGTTCACAGGCAAAACTCTACTGGGTTGATAAGAAGATTGCAATATAACAATGATGAAGTACTATGAAAATAATAACAGCATGAGGAGAATCTTTAAATTTATGAGATATTTATATGAATAAGAGCCAGACCTGCAGAACAAAAGAAAAAAACGATTAAGTTGCAGCTGGACTTTACAGATCATAGAGATGTACCTGGAATTTCATATTCACTCCAGTGATTCTGCTTGCCTGCTGTTTGAAGCATGGATCCCTGCCATTCTAATTTGGCATCCTGAAGAGCTGAAGGAACAACCAGTGATTGTTTGGCATACATATGTTTCTGCCACTTATCTCTATTCATGTCCTCTTTCCCATTGTACATTTCACCCATTTGTGAAATAGTTTGTAGGGTTTCCACTAAGAAGGGAACAATAAACAGAGGACCAAAACAAATTGTCATTAGACCCAAATAACTTGGAGATGAAGAGTGTAGCCTTTAAAATTTTGATTAGCCCAGTACTATTGTGAATAAACTAGGATCTCTGAATACTTGTGTCTATTAGACACTTTGTTTTATATGGGCCTTAGTTAATTGTTTTGACACAAGAAACTGGAGCTTCCCAGTAGGAAATGTTAATAAAAAATGCATTAGAGCTCACTGGGGAGAGTTCCGTCCTGTCAGCCCCAAGAGTTTAATACTATAAGGAGGCTGACACCCTACACAATTTTCTCATGGGTCCTCAGTAGTGTTCCAAAGGAGCAATGCAAGATTTTAAAGATTTACTCTGTTCCTTAACTTTCCCCGCATCTTGAAACCAATTTCTTTTCCTACTACTTTTATTCAAGGCTTATTAGTAATTAGAATTATGATAAAAGCAAAGGACAATATATTTTAACTGAGCAAGTCTACTTTAAAAGTTTTAGTATAGCTTTGTAGAAAATATAATTATCTTTAAAGGAACTCAGTATCTTTAAATTTATTTTTGTGTATTTTAATCATATGTTTTCTATTTTATAGGAAAATTAGTGGCCTTGTGCAGTATGGTAAAAGAATTCTTATATTTAGCAGTTCCTAATTAATTCAGTAAACTCACATATGTCTATTTGGGAATTGTTTACATACAACTGATAAAATCCCTACATATATAGGTATGATTCGAGAACAGTCTGTCACATAATTTTGACTTGCCAGATATTCACAGATTGTTAATGATGTAGATTAAATGTAGTATTAAAACAGAATTTGAAATGTGTGTTTTATATTGTAATTGTTACATTATACCACACTAGTCATACAATTAATGATGTTTAAAAAAAAAAGAAATATCAAGTGCAGCGATGAATGAATATTTTTATTTTAGTAACAATTTAGAAATCATTGTGCTAAATTTTTGTTTTTCACAGGTTTTATGCTATTGAAACTTGAATACATTGTAATAGTATTCAGGAATTTTTGTGGACATTTTGTTGGGAAAAAAGCAATTATTGGGTTTTGGTATTCCATAAATTCTTTTCCATTTCTCCTTAACTAATGACTGTTTTACTTTCTAAAGTGCAGCAGGTGCCAGTGTCTGGTTTTGTTCCTAGTGTATGTAGAAATTTAAATGAGTTGAAGTCAAAGATAATCCCATTTTCTGCTCAGATTCCAGGCATCTACAATTCACCATTCAGAAAATCCCCAGATCCAATGGAACTGCTGCTACGGAAGTCAAAGCCACTAACCCACAAAAAGCAGCAAGTGAAGAGTCCCTTTGCTGATGACCTCTATAACTGGCCAACTTGTAAAAAGCCTCCAGCTTTCGTCACAGCACTGCCTCTGCTACCTGCTGACAGACAGAAACCTCAGGTAACATTTTCCAGTGACTCTGAGGCAACTTTTGCTCACATCTTCTATCACAGTTTATCACAGAATGTCTTGTGTTCTGTCACCAGTCTGAAAATTCCTTTAGTGATTTTTTTTCAAAATATATAAATCCAGTGCTTGCATTGAAGATGTAAGGTCTTTGACACAGATTTGACTTAAAGAAAAAGAAATCTAGGTCTTACATAAAAAGAGGGAAATATGATTCTTTATATGTTACTTTTGTCCTTTGGGAAGAAAAGTAATTTATATTGTTATATTTCAAAGGTATGACCTGATATAATTGAGTATAAATATTATAATTAATTAGAGGTAGAATTCTTAATTTCCAATCTTAAATCATTAAAAAAATAGGAGAAATGAAAGGTGATGGGAAAACTTAAGCAGTTGTGATAACTTTGTCCTTAATTTGCAATTGTTTGCCATATGAATACTGAGGCATCCTTTCAGTTCAGAGTAGTTCCTGCTCTCTTGTGTCCACTAGGTGTGTGTTAGCTTTAATAACAGATTTCTTCTACATGTTGTGCTCCATCACAGCCAAGTAGCCCAGCTTCCATTCTTAACTGTCATGGTCTCAGTTTTAACTTCAGTTCATGTCTATATCTTGCAGGTAGATTTTTTTTCTTTTCTGTAAAGTAATGATCATCTGTGAGATAAACGCATCAAAGTGAATGTCTCACAGGATGGCAAAACAGCTTTAGCCACCTTATTATCAAAACCTGCTGGGAATGTGACCAATATATACGGCAGAAAAACTTTTGAGACCTTTATGTTCCTCACTTGATGACAGTATGATGACATGTGGCTTTTGCCAGTAGGTACTTGATACAATTTCTTTCAGGATAGAAATATTCTGTCTTTCCCTCTGTTCTGAAGGATTTTTCAGTTTGCCCAGTGTACTGAATCTTCTGTTAAGCTCACACATAGACTTTCCATACTGGTTTCAGTTTGAGTAACATAACATCTTCAGAACATCTGGCACTTTTCCTTTTTGTACTCCATTCTATATTTAAATTTCCTTATCTGTATCTTCCTTAGAAAAAAAAATGCTTCTAAATGAGTCTTAGCAACTTTCAGTGGAACTATCACCAATCTGCAGAAATGCAACAACTTGAGCAATAAGCAATATATATGTATTTTTAATGGTGTTTTACTCCTCTGAATCAATATTGTTCTCTACAACTCTCTGAAAGGAGGTTGTAAGGTGGGGTTGGTCTCTTTTCCCAGGCAACCAATCACAGGACAACAGGCATAACATCAAACTGTGCCAGGGAAGGTTCAGGCTGGACATCAGGAAGAATTTTTTTGCTGAAAGGGTGATTAGGCATTAGAACGGGCTGACCAAGGCTGGTGGAGTCACCATCCCCAGAAGTGTTCAAGAAATGACTGCACATAGCACTTAGTGCTATGGTTCAGTTGACAAGGTGGTGTTTGGTCAAAGATTGGACTCAGTGATCTTGGAGGACTTTTCCAACTTTTATGATTCTATGATTCTATGGTGCAGACCTGTGAGAATACCTCTGGAGAAGCAGAGGTGAGCCCACTGCTTATAACAATAAGAATCAGCTTCAGGGCAATTCTCCACCTTTGTCCTTCCTTCCCTTCTTGTGTTCTCCCTACCTTGACTGATCTTCCTCATAGAATGACCTCATTGACTCACAGTAGAATTGTGAGCCAATAAGCAGTTTGGGTGATCAGGGAGTTTGGAGTTGACATAAACATGACATTATAGCTTTACCTTCTGGGACCAAGGGGGCTATGACAGTCCTTGAGCAGGATGTGACTGGTTGCATTGTCTCTCAGGAAAGAGGAAAGATTTTGCCTTGTGGACATGGTACAGGAATCAGGCTTTTAAATAAATAGGGAACTCACAGCTTTTCCATTGTTAAGCTGCTCTTGCAAAACTGCTTTACTGTATATAAAACATCTTACAATCTTCTGCTTGAATTTGGAATATTTATAGACCTTTCTAAGTTCAGACACATGCACAGCAGTCATGCACAGATAGCCTTTTAGAACAAACCAGAAGGGTTCTGTTTATTTTCTGCACCTCAAAGGGGGAATTTACTATATAATACTTTAATCCTTTCAGCACCCTGGGATCTACACTGTGGGGTAAATTTTCAAAGCGCAGTGCGTGGATTTAGCTGCCCGACTCTTATTGATGTTAATGGGAGTCACACGGCTAAATCCCTGCACAACACTTTGACAATTTAGGGTTGTATGTCTAAGAAAAGGACACTGGTTTGAGCTGATGAAACAGCTGGAAATGAAAATCCATCAGAACACATCATCCTGAAAGTTGTCTGGTGTGACAATAAGAAATTTAATTACTAGATATACTTGTGTCCTAGTTCTTTGTGGTAACATTTTTGGCACCAAGCTTCTTTTTCCAATATGTCTGGCTCACTGTGAACCACTTGTTACTTTCTTTCAGGTATCTAAAATTTTTATTGCCCATAGGTTTGGATATTTTGTGTGAGGATGTCAATTATATATGTTTAAAAGAAAAAAAAACAACTATCTTTCAATTTTCTCTTAGAGAAATGGGTTTTTAGCGTTTAATAGGTAAGCTCTATGTGTATAAGATAGAATATTTAAAAGAAAGGTTTTAATGATGCTTCTACATCAATTAGATCTATCATTTTTATTACTGAGTTATAATTCTATAACTAGAATTATAGTTTGATAGACACACAGATAATGCTAAAATTAGCAATTTATTCATTAAAAGGCATTAATAACAAAATGCACATAATCATCTAGATTTTTTGCGTGCTGTTATCTGTTGTGGAATGGGGATAGTGATGAATGTATAATTTCATGCAGATCATATTTTTTATCATGAGTTTCTGATGTTATGATGAAGTAGTAAAAATGCTGATCTGCTAACCTTTATTTGGCAAACCAACTGGTATCAAGATTTATGCTACTCAGCACAAATTCCAAACATAGAGCTTAGAGCTCTGTGAGTTTCCTTCAGGGTAAAAATTGTTGTTTGACTCCTTTCCTTTATTTCCTAGCTTAACCTCCCCAGAAAGATTTCCATTTTGAAGCAGGATGCCTGAAACTCTTGCAAGAATTGTCTATTTGAAAACATTTTTAAGCACTATTCTACCACAGTTTCCATAAGTCTTAGTCTTGTAAAATGGAAATAGACACATGGATTTTTACAGGCCTTCATTTAAGATACATTCCTGAGCTCCCTATTAATAAGTAAATTTCTTCAAATACGTTATTCAGAGGGATGGAAAAATCTTCAGGGAATGTTTAGGATTATTTTTATTTATTATTTATCATTATATATACCCTGCTTTCACTAGTGATGATACAGACTTGTTTTGAGGGACCTTTGCTTAGTTACGTAATTTTCCCCTCTCCTTCTATTAGAACTTGTAATTTTATTTGAACTATAGACTCAGGACTTTTCATGTATCTAACTTCTAGTTAAGTCTCAGAAATTAAAGGTGGAGAAAACACTTGCTTGGCTATCTGATTTGGCCCTTATCCTGGAGGAATATGAGTCAATACTTTTCAGTGAAGAAATAATACACTATTCTGAAAGACTACTTTTAAGAGCAAACATATTTATCTTGGTATTATTTGGTAATAGTACTTTTCTTTCTTTCTTCCTCCATATATCCACTTAATGCAAACATCTTGTAACAGAAGATTCAATTTATTATAAATTTTAAACTTTTTAATGACTTGATCATCAGATTATATATCACTAGAACATTGTTGACTAGTTTTAATGACCTATTCTAATATTGATTATTCTCTCACTTTTCATTCTGGTCTTTAAAGACTTTTGTATTCTTTTTAAGTGAATATATTTTTTGCACAGACTTAGAAAACAGAAGCAAGAAAATACCTGCAAGAAGTGTAAATACTATGCTCGTTTGCTTACTGGGACCTTTAAAAAGATCTCCAAATCTTGGTGCTGTGCCTTTAAAAAGTAAAGTTCCAATAAAAATCCATTAACTACTTTCAAATATAGCAATCCTCCTGTCCAGCTGTGAAAAGTACTAGATGATACTTATTTGCCATTTGTGTTATTTACGGTCCATGACTTTTATGGTAACTGGTTCCTATTATTGGTTTCTATTAATGTAAAACATAAGTGAACATAAATGAGGCGTGAATCATTTCTTTTTATTAGCCCCACAGTCTTCACTCAGTGCTTGCAGTAACTCCAGCTGTGACTTGTTAGTGATAACCTATTTAAAGAAGGATATCTTTAAGAATAAAGGCTGTGATTAGGATTCTTTGTCTGTTCATAATTTCAAAAGGTTTCACTAGTTCATTGCAAGATCAACAATGATGAAAATAAAGATTAATTGGTAATACTTCTAGGTCTGGGGTTGCCATTAAACTGTCCTGAGTGGCACAGGGCACTAATTATAATCCAGGTAAGTTCTTAAGGGTTAATAGTAGAAGTGAGACATATAGGATATGTCACTTCAGCAGCGTGGGAGAGGACTTCTTGCTGCTATTTATCCATGTTGTTAAATCGTAGATACTGATACAATCAGTTATTAAACAATATACTCTCAAAAATAAAAGACATGTATGTGGTTTTTTTAAGAATTACAAAGTTAACGTAAAATTAGACTTTTCAGAAATGGACTATTTGCCTATAGTACTGAAGTCATGCATTTGCATTCTATTAGAAGAATTGTATCTTAAGCCATCCATTAAGATCCCTTCCAGGTAGGTTTATCGTTACATTGAAAAGAGCATGTTCTTTAAAGTTTGCTCTATGCAAAGAAAAATACTTAAGTTTTCTGCTTAAGCAGAACTTAGATGTAGTTAATGCTTTTTTTTTTAACCAGTATTTTTTTTCTATGGAAAACCAAAGCTTTCCTAACCAGTTCTAACAATATATTTGTTTAAAATACTAAGTATTTATTAGTAGTTAAATAAATTTGGAATGCACATTTCTCACCCTCTTTGAAGTTTTCGAGTATGTTATCAATCCTTTTTGTAAGTCTCTACCAAAATGAGCTGCTTTAATTGTTTTGGAAGAAATGTTTTGCTAGAGTTCCCAAGCATTCTGTGTTATGTTTCGTCAGTGATATGCCAAGAATAAAAGAGGGACAAGAAATAACTGTAACCCCCCCAAAAAACCTCTGTATTATCCTGCATCTTTCTCAGGGGCCTTTCCGCAATCCCGCTGAAGTGCTGCGGCAGCGCTACAAGCCTTTGGAGCCCACCCTGCGAGTGAGAGAATCAATGTATTCACCACAAGCCAAGGCCAGAGAGGCAGCACCAAGGGAGGAATGGAGAAGTCCCTTACATGACAATGAGTGAGTTCTTTGTTTTTTTTATATTGTTGTGAAAATGTTTTCTTTATTCTGTTGCTTTCAGAAACCTTTCATGCCTGACAAAATGAAATGTCAAACCTGACAGCTTACTAGAAAACATTTTATGTATATACTTCTAAATTCTGTGTCCCCAGATTATAAACTGCTCAGGGCAGAGATCCTATCTTGTAATCATGTGACATGTGCCATCTATATCTATGAATCTGTAGAAGTACTTGTAATAGTAATAATATCTGATGCAACAGATGGCTTTAATGGGAAATAAGAAAACAAATGCAAATTCCGTCTTGCCACATGCACCTTGCCAAGGGAAAAATACTGTTTCAGTCTTCATATTCTGGGAGCTTACTGGTTATGGGAGGAAAAAATGGTGTTGTGTGCCAATGAGACTTGTTTTCTCTCCCAGAAGAGTACCACAGCTCACTTGGAAGGGAAAGGAGGGAGCATATGTTGCACGTTAGAACATGATACAAAAACTGGAATCATCTTTGAAGCAGTCTGATTTCCTAAGCCATAGCAGCTGTAATACTGTCAGACAGGCCAGTTCTTTTCCATAAAATCCCAAATACAGGCATAATCCATGCCAAAAGATTAAAGCTTTTGTCCCAAAAGATTTAAGGCTATTGCCAAAATATTTCCTTTCTTTTTCATATTTTTTAGCATGATGGACTGTTAAACACTGTTTTGTCCAATCAGAATAAAAGCCTGCTAAGTCGTCTTCTCTGGTTTTGTAGTTAACTGGAAAAAGAATTATTTTTTGCCAACCTTTTCCTTGAATTTACTTCTCTTGGCAATCCTTTGGCCCTTCAGTACCAGAATTCAGGGCAGAAGGGAATCACTTTTCCTCATGAGCAGCCTGTGATCACTGGCACATGATGTTTTGCTATCTTTGATCTGTTTCATGCTTTTTTATCAGCTCCATATTGCTATGTGTCAGCTTCAGGACTAGGACCTAAGGTGCCAGAATCAATTGTGTTTACATGGTTTAGCTTCTATGTTTTTATTGTCGGACCATTTCTCCCAATTTAATATTAATATTATCTGTAAATGAAAATTCCATTCAGTTTTGAAAACAGAACAGTTTTGAAATTAATAAAAAAAAATTATTTAGACTACTTCTTCACTTTTGGACAATGGTTTTGTTTTTTGGGGGGTTTATTTGGTGGGTTTTTTTGTTGTTTTGTTTTGGTTTTTTGAGGTTTTTTTAAGTGAGGGACAGCACTTTTTATTCCTTTCATACCAAAATCATAACTGAGTTCAGTTACAACTACAAAAACACTCTCCTTTTCTATTTCTCTCTGTAGAAATGTATTTGTGTGAGGAGGAAACAATTAATTTTCACATCTCAGCTTAAATTTGTGCTTTTTTCTTTTCATTTTTATGTCTAATTTCTGCTGATGAAATTTAAAAGAACCCCTATCACTAGGTAGTAATTAATATTCTACCTCTCATTTAAAGTGTTTTCTTCACTGAATTAGTTGTGATTGATGCATTCCAACTGAGGATAGATGATGTTCTTCATTTATAGGCATGACTACATTGCCCAGTCTTTATTTGATGAAGTTTACCCCAGACATTACTGTATCAACCCTTTCAGAAGGTCAGACCTTGCAATAAATGTTTCACTGACTCTTCACTGAGGGAACATTTGGTTTTGAACAGTTTAAATTTGGAGCCTTAAACTTCAGTAGATATTATCTGATGTGGGGTCTTTATTTACCTTGTGGGTAAGGAAGCATTTAATGCCATCCTTAATGCACAGAAGCAATGTCCCAACAATCAGTGATTCTCAGCTTCATGCACACTAAACGCAAAGTGTATTATACATTTTCAGGCTGTGATCATTCCATTTGTGCTTCTTATTCAACCAACCATGCCAGGGTCACATCTGTAACCTTGAAAAGGTGATGACAGAGCTGCAGGTCATCACCAGGACTAATGCTCACTGGTAATGCTGCAGCTGCTGTGTGGGATGTTGGTCTCCAGGGAGGAGCCAGAAAAGGGTTACTCAGATTCTACAGTAGTTTTTTTCTCAGCAGTGTCTATTATGAATTGACAAATTTCTGTTTCTTGCTATGTAATTGTGTACTTTGGGACTTTATTTCTTCCTGGTAGTGCTTCCTATGCTGATTATTATTCTGTTTTAGAAAATAAGGAGAGAATGAGCAGCAGAAGTATGTGGCATTTGTTGAGAAAGCTTGTGTTTGCATGAAATGACAGACTGAATCCTTGATATGTATATTTCCAGAATGAGTATTGTGTGAGGTCTCTGAAGGCAGAAAGATTATTGGCATGTACCTGAAATTTTCAGCTACATTCATAACTCTCACACACCTCTAATTATCAGGGTTCTTTAAAGTGGTTGTTTACAGGATGATAGGATGAGTGTTGCAAGCTCTGAGAAAGTTCTTGCTTTTGATAAAATACAGAAAAAATTTGGAAAAGCTGCAAGAGAGTTTGAGGCAGGCAGAAGAAGTACAAATGAAACCAAAGGAGAATATACTGTGCTTACTTGAAGCTACTGCTGGAATTTCCTGTTCTGTAATGGAAAAGCAACTGGGTAATCCAGCCTAATAAGAACGATTCCTTTTTCTCATGTAATTGAAGCTGTTACTACCTTATTGTGCTATTTTTTATACAAATGAAGTGGTTTCCCCCTCCACCTGGATAGGAATGACAATTGCATTCCTTTGGGATGGCCACTTAATATAGTGTCTAGTTTGAGACACCAAATGCTGGATCCAGCAGATTTAGACAAAGCAGAGGAAGTTCCTTCCTCAGTTGCATGCAGCCACATGCTGGCCTAATTTTCCAGAGAACAAAAATGTAGATTATTTTCATTAACTTTGATGAAATCTGTCTCATATAATATGCCTCATACTTCAAAGTATGCTATTAAACATCTTTATGAAGTCAGCAAACATCAGAACGAGATGCAGTGTGGTGATAGCAATAGTGTAAGGCTTAGGTTTCTTAATTTATTGTAGTCTTCTGGTGTGACATCAGAAACATCGTCTCAGCTTCTGGCTGTGTCTGTGCCCAGTGCTGTGCTGGAGATGCACAGCCTGGTCCTGGCCACACTGGTTCACTCATGTGCAGCCATGTTTGCACATCTTGCCTCTCCCATGCTGTGTGAATGAATACAGGAGCATCCAGCTCCTCACGGGCTTATTTTCAGCAAGATTGTGCTTTTCAAGAGCTGAGATGCTGCTGTGCTGCCCTGGGCTGGGCAGGAGACACAGACTTGCAGAGAAATTAGTGATCTAAATAAGCTCTGTACTTGGAGAGCATCGATGTTATGAGCTGCCTGGTATTAATGGTAAGAAAACTTAAAATGCAAGTAATTTTAAGATTTAGAATTTTAAGAAAATCTTTTCATTTCTAGGGTTATAAAATCTTTCACTGTATTTCTGACTTAGCTGCAGTGAAAATGGCTACTATATTTTATGTCACACAAGCACAACACATCTGAAAACTTTTTTCAAATTATACTTAGTTTGTCATATGCTTTGCAACTTCAGCAATTTGCATATTTTCCGGACTGTTATTGTATTATGATAAACAGGGATTATCATATATTTTCAGATAATGTTTCCTTAACAATTCAACTTCTATTTGTAACTCTTCCATTTATTTTAATTACTAGCACAGTGTGCAACATTTATTAATCAGCTGAGTCTTTTTAAGTTAAAATACTAAATTAGCTAACCCCATTAACACAGAATACTCCAAACAAGCAGTAATAGGAGAGGTAGTTACTGTGCAAATCGTATTATACATGCGGGTGCTCTAGGGCACAGTTAAGCATGATTACCCTCTTTTGATCCAGTATTCCTCTGCTTCTTCCAGCTAATTTCCACTGGAAATTTACAAAGTAGCGCCTTCATTTTTCCATCTTAATTTTTCTAATGAAGTTCTGGTACTTTATAACACTGGGGATGCAGATAATAAGTCTGTGTATAATTAAGAAGTTCCGGAATTTGCTGCAGAAGAGATCTCTTTTACTTCCTACAGGAACTAGTCTGTGCTTTCATTTGCCACTTTACACAGACAGAGGTTAAATAAAAATGGCCAGAGGATTTTTAGATTTACTGATGTTACAATCAAAGTGATTGATAGTTTTTCAATAAACTGTATTTAGTATATTACTAGAAACAATATTTGTACTAATGCACCCAAGTAGGCTTCTCATGGCAAAAACACTGCATTAAAGATTATGTCACTAGATATGTTAAATAAAATGTTCCATCTTTATTCTTGTATCTAACACTTTGATTTTAATATACATGCATTAATGTCTGCCCTGCTGCAGTTGTTTTGCTATGGAAAACCATTATCCTTCCTTCTTTGTTCCCCAAGTGAAAAGATTGGGTTTGATGAAAATATTACTTCAGGTATAATCCAAATTTGAAAGCTTAAAATTAATGTCATGTTTTATTAAAGAAAAAAAGAAGATAAAATATTCACAGATTCTTGACAGAGAAGCAAGGCTTGTTTGGAGCTAATTGTTCATGGAGTTCTTCAAAGTGAGATAAAATTGTCTTATTTGAATTAAATCAAGACAACAAGGAATTGAATTGCTATTCTATAAAAACAATTTAGATAAAAATTTAACAATGTCATAGAGTTAATATTTTGCTGGCATTTTTTCCTACTATATTACAAAAATGAACAGTACATACAAATATGAAAGTTTGAAAACCACATAAGCAGTACTCGGGGTTTTATATTGCTTACTGTGCCCTGGCAGTGCAGCATTTGTGGCAGTCCAGCAGTAGATCTGGCAGTCCTTTCTCCAAAGCCTGGCTATGTTTTGAACCATTTCTGGGATCAGGATTACCTGCTTGCTCCAGGTAATGGAAGCTGGGATTTTGCTTCTTGGGCAGGTTCAGAGAACATGCCAAAGGACCACTCTGTTTTTTTGTTGTCATTTAAATGTCCATAAAAAGTCACTGCCTCTGTGCTGTGTCCTGTTGGTGTGTCCCATATAGCACTGGGACATTGCTGCCCAGCAGTCAGTCCCAGATGGACTTGGGAAATTCTCCTTCCTGCTTGTGCTGCTGTGCTCCTCTCACACTGCCATGGACACCAGAAACCAGTTCCTGCTGCTGCTTCTGTCATCTCTGTCAACCCAGTTGGAAAACCTTCAGCATCTAAAAGGCTTCTTGCATCTCCTGTCAAAACACTGAGAGAGATTGCAATAAAAGGGACAGATTAAAGAGTAGAAATGGTAGGTGAGGAATGCAGGAACAAAAATCATGGAGGGGGAGTTTAAACGTGTGAGGGGAAAAAGGATTAGAAAGATGAAATTAATAATAGAGGGAAGGTCCAGGGCAGGATGAGAGATAAAACAATTTTTATTTTTGTTAGCAACAAATATCTGTGATGACTTTGAAATTTAAATACTTCTAGCAGCTGTTAGGTCCGGGTTTGGCTACTAAGGAAAGGCTTCTAGGTCTTTTTAGGCTAATGAGGTTCAATATATCGGGGTCCTGGCAGCAGTGCAGCTGGCTTTCATTGCCAGTGACAGTGACAGCCAGCCTTGGTTCTGGTCTTTCTCAGGTTGTGTATGAGTAATACTACCATTTGTAGTTTCCCATTTTTGGTTCCAACCCTTACCCCATTTTGAGTGTATTCTTTGGCATATCTCTCATTCAGGCTGATATTAAATAACTTTTTCATTTTTCAATATATGTATTTAGGGAAAGTTCACCTTCCATTAAATCATCTTTTGGGAAGTCTCAGCTTATACAGACTTTGTCTTATAGCACAATAAAACATAATACAGAATTTAATTCTTCTTTGATTGGTACTTCTATCTCTCTCATGTTTACTGAAAACCTTTAAGAATTTCTGAATTTACACTTAAATCACAAAGAAAAGCTGGAATCTAGATGTACGAATAATGAGTGGATGTTTTGAAATCTAAACTTGTACCATTATCTGAATTTAATTTTCTTCTTGGTATTTTAATGGTATTTTAATACCAGAACTGAAGTGTTTTGCAGTGCAATTACTTCTTGCTTTTATTATTGGTTGGGGGGGGGAGGGTATAATGACTTTTGTATTACTCCCATGGATTTGGTTGCCCTACTTAAGATGAAAAGTTGTAATTCTTTTAATTACATATTCATATAATGAAAATTCTCACTTACTTTGAGTAGACACTGAATTTACAAGCATTTGATCCTTTCTTGTAGCTAGAGTGTCATCACTCTAAGGATCTGCCCTCTGACTCTGAGAGCAGAACTGTAAACAGAAGAAAAAGCTTCTACCTGATACCTTTATATCCTATTATATTTTTATTTTTACATTTAAAAGAACATATTTCTAGTTTTGTCTCAAATTGTTAATTTGGGGGAGTTTTTTTAAAATCATAGTAGAACCTACATTACTCTGAGAATTTGTTTGCCAAAAAAGAGAAAGATTAACTGATCCACAATAAAATCAAAACCTCTATGTAGAATTGTTTTTAGGGAAAATTATAATAATTTGCTTCTACTTTCCTCAAGATTTTTAAAATGATTTTGTGTATAAATTTTACCGACATGATATTCATATTAAATTAGGAATGCTATGGCTCAACTAAATTCTGTGCATATATGGGCAAATCCCAAAACTGCAAGCCTTGTCTTCTCAGCTATCCAGTCCCCTGAGAAAGCCAATTTTCTTTCATGTCTGAACAAAAGAAAAATGTACTATTAAAATGCAATTCAGAAGTGATAAAAACTGCAAGTGGAGCAGCCGGCTCACAGCACCTTCAATGTATTCTCTGGGACACTGGGGCCACATTAATTTTTGTGTGTGTGTGATGTCCATCCCATGTGCAAATTAGCATTACAAGTACCCTAATCTGTCTTGTGTGAGGGTGTCCGTTCCCATGGGCATGCACATGCTACTATAGCTTTTTATTATTTAAAAGTCTGCTAACTCAGGGTTTTCCTTTCACTAACTTTGCATGACATTTGTTTGTGACACGTGATAGAAGTTGATATAGACGTAAAGATTCTAAACCCATTTCTTTTTATGAGGTAGAAAGAAAGAAAAATAATTTAAAAAACCACTTAAACAGTTTTTGATAAATCAGTTAGTAAAAATAAATAATTTTCTGCATCTGTATCAGCCGAGAGACAAAGAAAGGTATTTTAATCCTCATTTTTGTCAACATTTTGTTTGCCTAACTCTTATAAGGACTCTGTATTCTGAAAAGCTTTCAGCTAAGGAAGTGTTCTAATTAATCTTGTCATGGCATTTAAAAGTGATGTTTTAGACTTCTGAAGCATATTGTTCTAATTTTACTGAGTGATATTTTTTCCTGCACTTCTAGAATTAAGAACACATGTTGATTTTTTTTCAGAATACCAGCAATGATAAATTTTATTCCCAGTATTTTAGTTGATAGTAAAATCTACTTGTTTGCTCTCATGACTCTCCTGCAGACTGAAATAGATGGAACTAAGATGTGTTTGTAGGGTGTCTTGCAGATCTGTACAGAAGATGTTTTTCCCCTTCCTTCATACAGTTTGCTGTGGAACCTACCCAAAAAACCTGTGGTTGTCCATGCCAGTTGGAGGCATCCATCTGAAAACCCCTTCCAGCAGGTAGCGGGACTTTTGCTGCTCGCTGGTGCTGTGTAAGCAGCAAGTCCATCATCATTATGACCGAAAATAAGTGAACCTGGCTCAAAAAGATTGCTTACTCGGAGATAATTATACCTTAAGAGTAAAGTACACAGTCTGTGTATTCTAAAGACCATTTCTCTGTTTTGTGGTTAACCAATATGCACAAGTTTCTGTTCTGTTAAATGAGAATATGGTTTCTTTAGCTTTGGTTATGGTATGCCAAAGGATGCCTCTCTCCAGGGGTGATCCCTATCCTTGTGCATGGGGAGTGCCTGCCACTGGCAGCTGGCACAGGCTACACCACCAGATCAGACCTGAGGTAACAGCATGCAGCTCCCAGCAAAGACAACCCTGATCCTCCTGCACATCCCACCAGTTAGTGCAGATACAGAAAAAGTGATACTCTACTCATGTAAGTGAACCAACCAACCTTATGCACAAAGTCCTCCTTTTATCCTGTTGAAACTCAGTATCTCTTTGCTCCAAATTTAATCTGAAAGAAGCTGCAGGAGAAGTTACAGTAATCTTCTCACAGTACTAAGGGGGAACATTAAGAAGGTGGTGAAAAATATCAGGAACATGTATCCATGTCATCTCCTGCACCATTGATTTATATCAATCCTGCGGCATCTAGAGAAGAGCGTAACTGATTTTAAAATACTCTTGAATTTCAGATTTCTGCCCTTTTCTTCATATCATAAAAATTATGAGAAGTATGAGCCGTCACTTTGTAAGTCAGGCAAATATGGCCAAGAAGCCTATGGAACTAAATATTTCAGAGAAGTACATCCTAAGAAGTGGATAGCAGACAAGGTAAGTCACTGCAAAAATCAAGGATTTCTTTACTTTTTTAGATTGCTTTTTAATTAGAATTAAGTGAATGTCACTATGATCCAGATATCATGCAAACGAATGGGATTCTTTCTAGCATGTTATGAAATCACATAGTTAGAGAGCTGTGATAAGATGTGAGATTTCCTTGACTCTTTGGTAAATTCAGTTTGAGGAAATTCAACACCTGTTGGTCCTACAAGATCAGGATTAAGACCCTGATTAAGTAAAGCTTCAGTTTTATGCATTTTGCTAAGATTCATCCTGTTCGTATTGCCTTTTCTGATTTAGGAGAGGTTGTATATTTACCCTTACACATTAAGGAAACCTTCAGAAAATAATAGCAAAACCTGACTAAAACCACACAATATTTTACTGCTTACATTCTTTGGAAAAATCTTAAAACTAGTGAATAGCTGGTTTTTTATTATTTATTATTTTAAGAAGACCTCATTAAATTGCCTGCTTTGTCCGGAGTGTCTCATATATGTCTGGTTTGGTAGTGCTGCAAGAGGTAATTTTTCTCAGAGCGTGATTTTGTGTAGTGTTTGCATTACTTCTATTTGTATTAGGTATCTTAATCACTTTAGAATTTCTGAGTACAAAAAGGAAAATGGACTTTGGCTCTGTGCTGCACTCTCTACCAATATAGTTAGGGGAGTGGAGCATCTCTTGTAGGAGGAGAGGCTGAGACAGCTGGAACACTTCAGTCTGGAGAAGAGAAGGCACAGGGGAGATCTTATTAAAGTGCATAAGTATCTGATAAGAGTGAAAGAACAACAGGACCCCAAACCTCTCTCCAGACTCCGGTGTCCAGTGACAGGACAAGAGTCAATGAACACAAATGAAGTGCATGAAACTCCATCTGAACACAAGAAAATACTTTTTTCTTTTTCTGTGAGGGTGGCAGAGCACTGGCCCAGGTTTCCCAAAGAAGTTGTAGAATCATTATGCTTAGATCTTTCCATGGTCTAGGCAACCTGCTCTTGGCTGAGATGGGGGGTTATAAAGAGTGATCTCAAGAGGTCTCTTCCTACTTAAACATTTCTGGGATTTTGTAAGATATGATAAATTATTTCCTTGAAAGCAGTTTAACCTTTGTAAATATACAGCAGGTTCCAAGGAATCTCGGTTTGAGAAGGAATATTTTTTTAAGTATTTTCCTCAAAATTTTAAGGTTTAAAATTGAGCTCAGAGAAAAATTTTGGTATTTCAACATGCATTAATTATATCTCCTTGCAAATAAAACATCAACAATAAAACAAAAATATCTGAATTTGTCTTTCAAAAACAAGTAGTGGAAGATATGACTGGCTGAAGTCTCACAGCATAAGTATGATATATAAGAAGGACCTAAATGTCTTATTTCTGGTATTCACCTTGTCTTGTAAAGACTTGCTTTTCCAGTTCTTAGCAGTTCTTGCTCAGGCTCAGATGATGATATCAAGAATCTAAAGATATTTATACTGTATATCATATCACATATATATAAACTATGGGCTTAGCTAACAAAACTCACTTTACTTGTGATCTTGGAGAGATATAAACCTAAATCTCTGGAGGTGAATGGCTGTATACATTAACCCAACATGACACAGAGCCTTCCAACCCCAATTCTAAATCAATATGAAGCTTCCATTAGGAGCAGCTTACCCCAGCAGAGAGATAAGAGGAGAAAAGGGCTATTTATGACATACCTACTGCTTTAATGGGTCATTATTATCAGGAGAAAAACCAATAAAAACCAAAAAACCTCAAGCTGCTCATGGCAATTTAATGGAAAAAGGCCTATAGGCAGGTGTGAGTGAGGTCATACTTTCCTAACTGTTAAATTTGATAGAACTCTGTCTCTCTCTCTTATTTCTAAACTCTATGAAAACTTTGAATATATCAGTGCTATGAACAAAATTTTCTGTTCTAATGAACCACAAGACTACAGGGCATGTAAAAAATACTAGAAACAAAATGGATTTTTGCTTAATAGTTTGTCTGCTGAACACAACTCTCCTTTGAGTTTACCACAAGGTTATATTTTTGTGGTTGCAACCTCTATTACAACCTGAATAGCTGATAACACTGCCATGATCTCTATTCAGTTTCTGACAGTCTTATGCTAAACAAGTTTGTTGTATTGTTGCTGGTACAACTGTGTAAGCTCTTCCAAGGAGTCAAGTCAGTGGTCAGTGGATCAGTGACCTGTCTGAGCTGCTGTGGTGTTATTTGATGTTAGCTGATACTAGCTGGCTTTTTCTAATATTAAACACAAAAAGTTTCCTTGCGGGCATGAGCATGTCCTAGTTGTATTTTCCTGAGGTTTTCAGGTGTTTGTTACTATGCAATTTAATTCAAATCACAAAAAGATTAGTATGTAAATTACATAATTACTTTTGAAGCAAAATGAACAACAATCAAAAATATTACCTTGTTACATTTCTTCTGGAAAATGAAAGGGTATTAGCATACACTTCCTCTAAACATAATAATTACCATATCTATGTGAAGAAAAGTTAGTAGTTCTCTTTTTTCATCTAGTTATAATCTGAAAATTTTTATCTCACTCCATTTGCATTTCAAAGAAGTTTGAGTTAAGGGAAAAAGTGTTCTGTTCTAATTCTTCATGATAAATAAACAAGGAATGGAAATATTATACCTTTAGTGAAACTGAATCTAGTTACTTTACTCAGTGTATCAGTATAAAACATAAAAATGCTTACATATTTCAAGTTTTACATTATCTATTTAAAAAAATTGGAATACTATTGATAGAATTAATGTAGAAGTTTCAATGTAGAAAATTTACTAGTCACTAGGAATTTAATCTATAATGATAGGTTCCAATGTAGATGGACAGTCAAGGGATCAAATACACTAACTGTAGTATTTCAGCTGTCAGAACACTCACATATATTCATATTTGCTGAGGCAGAAATGATAGCTTACAGCCTTTAATCAGTATTGGAATTAGTTTGCATATGCATTTTAAAAAACTGACTTTAATGACAGCATTTAATGTTTTCTTATTTGTAAAATTCAGGCAGTGATAGTTTAAGATGTTCCATTCTGATAGATTCTTCCCTCTGATGCCTTATTATAGGTGAATTACAGTACAACTGAATCACAGTTTCATTATTTGCACAGGCATTTTGGCCCTAAACAGGATTTTATTATCTACAAAGCATAAAAATACCCAGTACTGCAAAGAATTAATTTAGAGAACCTAAGCATATTGCACAGAACATAAAGTTGACCTTTACCGTCTACAGCTTTTGGAATGGAGTGGGATGTGGAACACATCGTAGGTTTAATGTGGCACAACGCTGTCTGCAGAAACTTGGGTGGGACTGTGACTGCCTGCCCATTGCACCTGGTGATTGAATCTGCTGTCACCAGCATCCTGATAATAATGAACATTCAGCTTAACGACCGTGATTATGATTATCATAATTGATGTGCAAGTGCACTGTGTGGGGATCATTACAGCTGAACTGTACAGCAGAGAAACATGCCTTAGTTAGAGATAATTTTACTTTTATGCATTGATTGGGATAAAATATGCCTTTCAAGTTCAACAGGCCAGCTTGATATAATTTTAGTAAGATTTCTACATGTATGAATTGATGTTTATGAGCTTCCTGCAAAACATTCTAGCTGTTTGTTTTGAATTGTTTCATTCCATTAATAATGGAAATAATTAAATAATTAGATGTTGTCTAGTGGAAATCACTTAGAGGGTAATGCCAGCATTAATCAAGTATCAACTTCAAATAATTCTGATTACGATGGCCTTGCCTGGGCTGGGAAAAATAGCCCTTGTAATCCACTATCAACACAATTCTACTTTTGGTGGAGAAGTGGAAGCAGGGCTGTGGTCAACACTGCTGGCAATTTCACACAGTACTGTGTAGCCATTAGAGCAGGCAATAGTTGTTCCATATATAAATTATATCACTTCCATCTTTGTCACCAGAGGCAGAGAATTACAGGCTCAGATTCAGCCAGTGTAGATAAAGGCACAATCAACAGCTTCAGTCGATTTTGTTGAACAGTGATTGCCTTCAACTGTGATTGCATGAAGTTGCAGAAGTATTTAATTAAATCACGACATATATAATGGATAAAACCAAGTGTGAGTATATATTCCATGCCAGAATTTATACAAAAAAATGTTAACAACCTAGTATAATGAAAAGTGTAGTTTCATTGTTTTACACTAGGCATAAATTTGGCTCTTTGTCCAAGAACTGACAGATTTTCAATCTGGGTTAATAGAGAAAACAAAAAAAAGTTCTTGTAGAGAGGGAAAGATATTTCTTCTGTTTGAAAATTAGTTTTATCTCTTGTAGGGCCAACATATAAAACACTCATGTCTAGTGGATGATGTCATTATGAAGCAGAATTTTTGATACACTATTTGTGCTTTCCCATCCCTGACTCTACTGAAATTTACTTAAATTTCACCTTAACTCCATTTTTCTAACCTTCCAGTGATTTGGTTATGATCATAGGTATGACTTGCATGAAGTTTTAAATTCTTTCTTGCTCAGACTGTGACTTCATTCTTATCAAAGGAATTTACTTGCTTCATTTTAATCAGGAAAAAAGAATATCCAAGAACATTTTCTAGTATGGTGTGATACTGGCTAATGAATGTGCATCTGAACTGTCAGCTTTATTATCTTTTAAAACTTTAAAGGCCTTATTTACCAGTGTGTTTTCTGACAGAAGTTACTGATGTACATGAGAAGCGCTAGCACATATTTGGATTATCAGATTCCTAGTTCCCCAATCCCACCTCAGTGTGTTTTCCTAACAATACAGATCTTACATAATATGGCAGCCAGAAGGGAATTATTAGATGGGCTGTAAGAGTTTGCTTGTTCCAATCCTGGCTTTCTCATGAGCCATGTCAGGGATAATAAGTGTTTTTGCCAAAGTGGGGTGCAATCCAGAGATCTCTGACCCACCACATGGCTCCTGTATGGTTATTACTGCTGGCATGATTTGATGTATCTATTCAGATGCTCCATGTGGACCCTTAGTCTGAGTTATCAACTGTCTGCTTCCAACAAAACACTGCTTTCTCTCGCTTTTTTTGCTATCCTGAGTCCTGCACCAAACCAAATCATTTAAATCCAAGGGTCTGGTCTGCAAACAATATATACTGTACTATCCATGTAAAGTCTTTCTGTTCTACACTGTAACATATATTTTCTACTCTCAGAAGAACCACTTGGAGTCCAAATGCTGATGTATCTTCACATGAAAATCAATCTGGGTGATTCCCTGCTTCCACATAGGTTGATTCCCTCAACAGCATTACTCTTCAGAGCTGTGAGCTCCTTGCAGCTCAGGTGTTTGGCTACCTGATGAGATAGTACAGAAAAAGAGCAGGATTGCCCAATTTAATATCACAGAACAACTTAATAGGCAGGTGGTCTCTGAAAATGGGTAACAAAAAGTATCTTAAAGTCACTTCTGCAACTTCTACTTCTGATCTCTTTCTCTTTTTTTTTTTTTTTTCTTTTTTTTGGGGGGTAAATGTCATAATGTAGTGTTGAGAAAGAAAAGTATTAAGGAAAGCAGGAGTGTGCCATGTCCAAAAATGGGAACACCAGACATTACCTCTCATTCACAGGTCTAGAATGAAATATCTCTTATTATAAGATGCACTCATTTCATTTCCCAAGAGAGCAACTGATGATTCCAATTTCTGACAGTTTACATAATGATCTTTCCAGGTTCCTTATGACTGTGTCTTATTTACAGAATTATATTTTGTAATGAAGATCATTTTCAGTGCTTCCACTGGAAAGGTTCTTGAGCTGTAGATTTTTTCCTTTGAGAAAATCCTTAAGGTCACCACTGCTGAGTTGCTTTTGAAAAATGCTACACTTGATATACCATTATTGACATATAATTATTATTAACTATCATTGAGCATTCAAATTATTTTCTTGGTCATAGAAAATTAAAGAAGAAAATTAAAACATGCAAAATGTACCCTTGGCTAATGTTCAACTAAATGCAGAAAAGAATCTGTGGATAACTGTAAAGCTGAAAAAACTTTCTAGTTGTTACTGATGAGTCACAGGGTCTGATTTTGAAGTAATGCTACAAAGTAGTGTCTAAGAATAGTCAAACCATTCAATTATTTGCATAAGAAGAGATACTGTCACCACTAGTCTAATCAAATCCATTTTAGTGGTTATTTGTAAAGGTTTGTGGGCAACCAGTTGAATATTTTATAAAACCTGATTTTCAGTTCTGTAATTTCTCAGTGGGAAAATGCAGTCCCTTGATGATGATCCAAGGCTTTGAAGAATAAATTGATTCGAAAGAGAAAATTAGATGGCACTTATTATACTGTCTAACTAGCAATCCTCTGTCATTTGTCTGTTGGATGATAAATGTCTTGCTTTGCCTACCTTCTTCATTTAATAATGTAACTTGCATCTTGGTGGTATAAAACAAAACCTTGCTTTTTTAGTAAGCGTTAACTTTAACCAGTATTTCTGTGAGTGAGATGTATATATGTTTAAGCCTTCTAAATAATTCCCATTGTACACATTGCTTAAACATTTTGAAGCCTCTTATTTAATCAGAAACACTTTAGAAATAGAGTGTCTTGCCCAATTCCTTCAATACATGCTTAGTGTACATTACAGTAATTTGTGGCACAGCGTTAAATTGCAAAAATTATCACTTAATCTAGAATTAGTAGATACTGAAGTTACACCTCATTTGTTTATCTTGGTTTTAGCCCTTGAGTATTTGGATATGATTTTGTTTGTTGGAATTCAAAATCCATACAATAAACTGGGAAATCCATGGCCTTGCCTTTTCATAGCAGTTTTGCATAGACTGTTCAGTATTCTTAGAATTAAGCAGATTTTTTTATATGTATGTCAAACATAATGTATTTCAACTCAATTCAATTTGCCTCAATATTGAATTAAAAAGGCTATATTTTGAAGTCACTTAAAATTCTTTATGGAACTTATCTGCAAAAGCATGCTACTTATTATTTGATAATACTCACCAAGACCTTGTTTGTGCTTGTTAAATAGAGTTGAAATTAAAGTAACCAAAAGCTTTTCACAATCCTCTGAGAATTACATGGGCCATACAACTGTTGAAAATTGCAGGTTTGAGAGCTGGTCTTCAGCCCTAGCATAACTGAGATATATGCATGGAGCTGGGCTAATTGGCATCAGGTGAGGATTTGGCCCATAATGAATGTAATCAATATGTAAATACACGCCATTCAGACAGAATGTTCTAGGAAAAATGGTGTTAGCTATTTTTTCAGAAAAATAGACTTTTTAAATCTCATCTTTAAATGTGCATTGCTGGTGAGTTTGTAAAATTGAGGTCTAAGATGAGAGATACATATTTTGATGACTCTCTTGCAACAGGTTCACATAGGACTACAGACTGTGGCATCTTGAAATTGTGTTTGAATTACAGATTTTGCTACATTGACTCATTACAATTGTATAGTTTTATAATTTAAATGCTAATAACACCTGTAGATAGTCTAAGATATTCCAGCTATAAGCCCAAAGAAAGGGTGAAAGAAAGGGTGTGAATTTGGAGGTTTTTTGTTTGTTTTGAAGCTCTCTCCAGAGAGGAAAAGTACATTAATCTCAGAGCAGTAGGACTTCAGTGCAGAAACATGGATTTTAGAGTAACCTACATTCCTTGAATAGGAAAAACCACAGTAAAAGCTTTCTGCAGTTATGTTGGAATGAATGTGACATGTAAAGTACTACAGACTTCTTGTTGTCTTAATTGTTTGGTGTAAGTCTCTACTACTTCTTTCTTCAAAATGTATATTATTAATCAATTCTGGACTCATTTGCCCCATTTTAAATCACTCTATGATATCCACTTTGGAATACACTTCAGTGTTTATTCATTTAATACTGGTTTCAACATGCCCTTTAAAAGGGTTAAAAGGATGTTCCACCATGATAAACTATATTATTTCTTCTCTTACAATTTTTGTTGATCTCAGCATAATACTTGTAGGGAAAGTGAAAGGCATGTCCACAAAAGGAGTGCTTTTATGAGCAGGTGATTTGCCATGTGTCAAGTTTCCTGAATGACAGTCATGGAATTATTCAGGACTAACATTTGCATTTCATATTCAAACTTCACTTCCATATAAACAACCTTACAAGCTTTGGAAAGTTAATGTATAGAGCATTAACTCACCAAACAGGCATTACCACACCTGATGTAGAGGAGTATGGTACGAAGACTGAAGCACACAGTACCAGTTTCACAACTGTATTGGTTTTGTTTCTCATGATGAGACTATTTGAGAAGGAATTTACATTTTGACTGCAATAATAGGAACTAATAATACTCCCAGCTTGTAGCTTTGAGACATGTCAGGATTTCTCACCTGTGCTCATGTGAAGGAATGGCAGCATGTATGATAAGTGCTTATCATTACCAACCAAACACCCTGCTTGTTTAAAGAATAACTTGTTAGGTATGAGAGCCTCAAATTTAGGGGGGAAAAAAGGAAAAAAAGAAACAATAAAAACATTGCATATTAACAGACTTTGTGCACTAATGCAAAGCTGCTTGATTGAGCAGTGTAGTGTCAACCATGTCTTTCTTCTAATGCTAAAAGTAATGCACATAGACAGAGTGACAATCAGAGTACAGCCTCCCATCAGCTGTAATTAATCTTTTAGTTAACAGAGACTAGAAAAGCTTCTCATCAGCCTCTTCTGAAGTCTGAGGCACCCTGTTTTTTGATGTTTGCATTCTGAGTAAAATTGTCTCCACCAGTTCTAACAAATTGAAACACCAGGCTAATTATGGCAGCTAATGAAGTGTGTGGAATGGTCACAGCTTGTCGTGAAACTGTTCCTTCAGCTCAGATTAGAGTTTCATCAATCACTTTTTTAAACTGATCCAGAATTGCTTCTGCCCAGTGCTTGGCATTTTTAATGCTGTTTCTGTAATTGGTTTTTTCCCCAAAGCTTAGGCTATTTTTTGAAATATTACATTCTCAGGACAGGACTTAAAAACTCCAGTTTATAAAAAAACATTTCATTATTGCCTCTATCAGCTGATCAAGTGCTAGAAAGCTAATAAAAGAAGGAGAAATATAAAATTTGATATATTGCTTTTAATCCAGCTAAAGGTAGCAATAAAGCATATACACATATATGTATATGAATCATTATTACTGTGGGCTGGATGTACACTGCAATCTCATGAGACATGGTTTGTGGGCTGGATGGTTCAAATCCCACTGAAAGACCTAAATGAAATGAATGACTTCGTCTTAGCTTATTTCCTAGTGGATTGTGGTCCTCCATATATCACTCAAAGAGTTTGGCATGATTTGTAGTTTTTGCAGGTGCCCAAGCCTTTGGCAAAAGGAAGACCAAAATGTGTTGCTATTTAAAGAATTTCCACACTTCAGTTCAAATCTGAAGTCCTTAGAGAAGTATGGGAAACTTTATAGTATAACCTATATTGCTACGACACTGTCAATGAATAAATTAGCATATAAAACATTGTAAAAATTCCCAGTTCCTCTTCATTTAAAAGATATAATCACACTCAGCTATACATTGAAAGTTCTGTATAGATATTAAAGGCATAGAGATATTAAAATCTCAGGCTAAATTCTTTCCTCAATGTGGCCAGCAGAGTGTTGAATTTAGTTCAGAAGTTATCCAGCTGAAAAATGAAATAAACTTTTGTTTATGCACTAACACAGAATATCGCTGCACAAGTTGTTGCATTAAGTATATATATAAGACATATTCATATCAGAACCAATGCAGCATGGTTTTAGTTTTTGAATTGCACAGCAATCTATTTTTAAAATTTGTGCTAATAAGTGTAATCCATATAATTTTTCTGAACAGTGTTGAATCTGTAACAATGTTTGGCTATAAATACCAGCTCTTTTTCTCTCCAAAGCCTCTAATCATCAAGTTTGTCAGAACTAACTTTGTGCCAATGCCAAAACGAATCTGTGCACCTGAGTGAGTGATCACTGTAGCTGAGGGCTATTCCTGAACTGTGTCAAAGAACTGGTGGATTTACACAGAAGAAAAAGTACCACTGAAAACATGACACATAAAGAAGATATGTTATCATATATGAGTAGACAGACAGAAAAGATAACAATAGGTATTAAGTCTAAAAGCTTTTGTTCCCATTTTATTGATCAGTGAGAGCATTTATGAGCACTGGATGGGAGAGGAGTAGTTTCCCTAGTGTTAGCCCACCTGCAAAGTAAGCTGCCTGCAAAATGAGAAAATATTCCTGTTCAATCATTTCTGCCTCTTCTAAAAGTAGCTAGTATTTCTGGAAGAGGAAAGCTGGTTTTCTTTTTAGCTTTCATCACTGCTAGGACACATTGCTGACTCATGTTTAGCCAGTTGCTCACAAGGATCACCAGGTCCTTTTCTGCAGAGCTGCTGCCCAGTCTGTCGGTCTCCAGCCTGCCTTGCTCTGGGCTGAGTCTGTGCCAGGTGCATTTGTCCATCCTTTGTTTTGTAAGGTTCTGTCAGGCCATTCCTCCAGCCTGTCTGCATCACTCCGAGCGACAGCCTTCAGGTGTTTCTATGGTACACATTACTTTGGTGTAATCCAGGAACCTGAGGGGAGTGCAATCCATTTCCACTTCCAGGTCCCTGAGGAAGGTATTGAGATAGGCCCCAGGACAGCACCTGAGGAAATGTGTTGGTACCCAGGTTCCAGTTGAGGAGAAGCCATTCATTGCTACCCTTTGAACCTCAGACTCCAGGCAGCTATTACATCTATTAGTCTGCACATCTAGACTATAATTTACCAGCTAGGTTAAAAGGATTCTCTGGGAGATTGTGTTGAAAGCCTTGTTAAAGCTCAGCCACACAGCATCATCCACTGTTCTCCTTTGATCTGCATATCTAGTAATTTCATCAGAGAAAACAATCAAGTTAGAAAGTGCCATCCAGAACCATGTGAAACCAGACGAAATCTAAATGGAGTACTGGTTTTGCTGCATATCAGAAGCCAAAAAAGATAAAAAATATTTTCTTTTGAGGATTTCAACTCAGATTTTTTCCTCCTTAATTCCTAGTGGGATGATTTTGGCAAGTTAGAGAGTTGCAACTTGATCTTGGCAGGTTAAACATTTTCTGGCTTTAGTCTAGCAGGTTAAAAGTGGTTCTGAGTTTGTCTTGGCAGTGAGCACTTGGCGCTGGCTTATTTTCAGCTGGAAAGAGAATGTGGTAGTTGAACAGATTAGACAATGAAGGGGCAGCTTACAAATGGCCTAAGTCAAGATGTTTATCCCTAAGTGCAGTAGTTTCTCATGCAGTAGTTGCTAGCAGAGTGTGTGTGATGGGCAGGACAAGAAGCTGGCTTAAAAATACAAGCACTGTCGAAAAAATACGTCCTTTACTTTTTTCATCAGATGCTTTTTAAGTCTGTGGTTTTTTTGTACACAGGAATGTAGTGTTAGGCTCCACCTCAGATTTAATAACATCTTTAAAGGATTATATATTTCTCATTAGAGTGTTTTCATTCTTGACAATGTTATTTATACATCTTAAATAGATTAAGATGAACTTGTGCTCCCCTCTTCAAAAATATGTTCTTAAAATACACTGTAAGGGGTAGATATTTGCATGACATAGCAAATAAACACCTCTTGGGACTCTGAATACTTACTGAACAATTTCAACTGCACATTTGTTTTTTAGCTCAGATTCAGTAAAGTTCAAGGGTATCCAAGTATGAAATAGCTTGCAGAAAAATTCACATTGGTTTCTTAATTTAATTTACTTGTAAAAAATGGCTACATCGTTGAAAAAATAGAGTATTATCTTTGGCAATTTTGGTTCACATACAGACATTCAGAATAGAATTTGGGTGATGTTGTTTCATAACATTGCCTAAAGTACGGTACAGCATGCACTGTAACTTTGTGCAGCAGACTATACTTATAATACTGATTCTAAACATGTCTAAAAGTACCTGAAAAGTGTCTACATCAGGCTGACTTATTCTTCTTCCATAGATTAGCTTTATACACATTAAGAAATTCATTAACTGAACAGTTATTTATAAGGGAGAATGTATTTCTTTCTAAAGCGCTGTAAAGCTAGTCCATGTTTGAGAGGAAGGACCAGACAGTGCCTAGGCTTGCAGATCATTAATGAATGGAGTAAATAAATGTAGAGGGTAGAGCTGGGAATTCCACCCTTCCTTCCCCCTGGGCAACCACAATGACTGCAGGGTACTAAGTAAATGTAACAAGTGCCAATTTGGACCACAAATCTTCATTGCTGGTTATATTACACATGACAAAAAGGACGACCTAGTTTCAGATCCAGGTTAATTTTGCAGAGGCAATACTTACAGGAAAAAATAATTTACTGGACCAAATCCTTCCCTTATTTTCTTTGTCCTTTCTTGCAAAACTTTCATCAAAGCCCAGAGATAATTTGCCTTTGCTTATGAGGAAGGACAGTAAGGGTCGACATATTTGTCCTATGACAAATCCTAAATGAACAAGGCTATCCCAGAATATCTTACTGGTTTAGGAATAGTTGTGCTTTCCTTGTACAGTGGCTCAAACTATTGCATTCTGAAGAGCACCATTATTTTCTGTCATGTCATAGTGTAATTTGTGCAGCTCTGAAAGTGGATATGCTTTTGTTCCTTTGTCCAAACTGCTTCTAACCATGCAGGAGCTAAAACAGGTTCTTTTCAAGCCTAGAACACATCCTCTCCTACCTTGCACAGATGAGGTCAAGAAGTTTTAGAACTTGATTTTTGCCAATTTGCTCCAAATATCTCCAAAACACGAATTAGCACGATTCAGCTGCTGAGCTATGAAAGGAAACTTCAGTGAGCACAGATGAGTAGCGGAACACTTTCTTCTCCAAATGCTCTAGAAAGTGAAGAATGGAGTTATAATTTCTATGTTAGGCTGTCCCAGGGGGACAAATATGCTGCTCATATTTGACAAATCACATAGAAAGTATGTAAAACTATGTGATTATCAAGTCAGTGGTTTTTCAAACTCATGAGCCATCATTAGAAATGTTTCATAATTTCTAGCCACCACTGTTTGAGTTTGGCTTCCTTGTTTTGAATTCATAAAAGATAAAACGTGTAAGAGTCCGTGACAGTTATAAATATCCATGAAAAATTAACTGTAAAATTAATGAAATATTTGTTACATAAATTAAGTAGCAATTAATGTTTTCTCTTTCTGTTTGGAAGATAGGATATTAAAATAGTGTTGTTAAATTTCCTACTGTGAACATAATTTCCTGATTCTTTTTTATAACACATTATCATAATGTCAATAAAAGATTAAAACTAACAAATAGAAAAAACTTGCCTGGTGTAAGCGTAACACAGAAGGTTATAAAGTTGCCTTTTATGATGGCTATACAATATCATTTTATTTTAAGATCTAATAGCAAGTTGATTCAAAGGGTAAGACTTACAAAGTCATTAAAGGAAGGGGAAAATTGCCTTCTACCATAGTCACCCAGTCTTTTTAAATCAAAGAGTTTTATTGTTGGTGGTGATGTTTGCATTTGCAGGAGGTAATTAGGGAATGAGTTAGGCATCACACTCAGAGCCCTCAAGCTTGTCAACAAGAACCATAAACTTCCCTTGAAAAAAAGAAAAGTCAGTTTAGAAGGCAAATTGCAGAGAATAGAGGGAAACGGGATCATAACATTTTGAGTCAGTTTGACCTCTGCTGTGTCTATCCACAATATGGAGAAGCTCATAAAATATTCTGTGCTTCCTTGAAAACTTTATTGCTTCTACCAGAAAGAACACAATGTAGAGGTTTTCAGATTGGTAGCAGTAGTAGATAGTGGAAGGAGGAGGTAGCTGTTGGTTCCTCCTTCTCCTCCTCTGCATCGTGTTGGTAAGCTGAATAGGGATTCTACCCCATTCATCACAGCAGTGGGCACTTGGCAGCTGTGGGGCAGGGAACTCTGATAAGGCTTTTCCCTGGGAGTCAATACCTCTGCGCTGACACAATGAGATCCAGTCCCCAAGGCATGATCCAGGCTTTTGTTATTATCTCTTTTTTGAAGGGGCTGGTTGACCCAATTGGTTAACACATTACCTTTTCAATTTTGTAGCCTTAAGTCATGGAAGACCTCTTCTGAGATTTTGGGTTTTTTTCTCCACGGCAGAAAGTAAAGTTGGCAGTCTATGCCCACCAGCCACAAAAACAGAGTTAGGCCAAACAACTGTGTCCTGAACTTTATGGCTAATTAGCTGTTGAAGCTGTGCCCAAGAAATAGCTTCTCTTGCCCATGGGAAGAAGTGTGAAGCTGTTATTAATGTCCCAGCTCATATCTCTTAGTAAGTCTTATGAGCAGTGCTGCTTAAAGAGACTAAATGTACAACAGGGAATTAAAAATTATAGTACCCCTTTCACTGACTGAAATATTGTAAACTTGTTACACTGGGGCCAGGATTGATGTCAATGTACTTTGTGTGAAAAGTGCAATAGAAGCATTAGTATTTGACAGCCCTGGTTGAAATAAGTGAAATTAATGGAGCTCTTTTCATATACGACAAGGCCATGGCACCCCTTTCATGCTGCTTACAGACAGAGAAAAGTCAATACTTTTTTATTACTTGATGCTGACCTACATTTTGCACTACAAGTGCCAGGCCCACTAATTGGTTTCAGTTGTGAGAAAAGTTTGCCCCAAAGAAACACTGGAGCAGATAAATCAATCTTTTTTAGGGTAGCTTAGTGGGTTTTGAGCACTTGAAATGACATTTGTGTTGTATTGACAGAATGGGTTGTTACACTCATTTTGTCATGTCAGAAGGCCCTGTACTAGTTGGAAGTATTGTTAACCAGTATTGAAAAATTTGCTGAGAATAAAAGTTAACTGGATCAACATTTGACTCATCTAACAGCTTGCTGCTCCTGGTTTGCTTCCTTGTTAGAGACCTCTGTGGCTATTAACAGGTCAGGAGTCTTACTATGACAGCTCAATTTAAAACTTTAATTTTACTATTACAAGCATTAGGATCACAGGAAACACTTAAATATGATCACTTAGTGTTAAACAGGTGGGGTTGTGGCCCAGAGCTGTGCAGTGACACTTGGCAGCACTGCCTGGTTTCCAAAGGAGCTGTGCAAATGTGATGTCTCCAGGCTTTGTGGGAAAGCAAGATTGCTCAGTGGCTTATTCTACACCAGGAACATACCTGCTCCAGGGACATTTGTGCAGAATTTCCCACTGCATCCTCTAAGGTCTTGCTGTGTATCTGTGGATATTGGTTTCAAAGAATTGTTTCCTGGTTTTACTACTCAGTAGCATGAAGATAGAATTACGATTCCAGCAGCTGTGCTCATTTTTCACTTATTTGTTCTGCTACTAATTCCTAACAGAATTTACATTCTGAATAGGTGTTCTATAAAGAGAAGAAGAGAAGAGGCCTAATATCTCTATAGGAGCAACAGATATCATCCTAGAACTACAAAAGAGTTTTTTCTAAGATGCAAACTTTTCATGGACTGGTTCACCTTTTACACAGCACTTGGTGCCATGGTTGATGTAATGGATTTATGCACTGTCTTTAGTATTTTTTGATTGACTCAGAAGAGGACTCACTGCTCTAAATATCTGCTATTGATGGAATGCCTTACATTTCAGAGAATACTTTTCATTATACAATTTCTATTTGAAACTTCTGCACATGTTGCTTCTACTAATCCCTGAAGGAATGAAACCTGACACAAATTTATTCTCAATTCATACAACCAAATCTCTACTTATTCAAAAAACTCAAATTTTGTCTTTACAGAGAAAGGAAAGACTATTCTATCCCGTAAACCAGATAATGTGAGTTTCTTGTATGCTTATTGTTCCAAGTTTATCACAGGCTTAACAGTTTCATAATTATTATGGACTTGAGAGATTTGATACATGACATTACCCTGAAGTGTGTATGCAGGACCTGAGAATAAATGTTAATATTAGTGCTCTCCTTAAAATCTGAGAGTAGATATGCTACTGCCGTTTGTCTGTTCTTGCTTTGGTCTGAGGCAGCTGACTTTCTACTTCATTAAATTTCCAAGAAGGTATTCAATTGTAATTCCTATCTCATTTCGAACTGCATTTTTATATTACGGGATATTGTACAGTACTCTCAAAATTGCTTGGAAAGAAACACTGTTAGTACAAATTTGTTTCTAGAATATCACAGAAGTCATTTTCAAAGGCCTCCAAACCAGTATGAAGGTCTACAAGGTCTTGTTCTTTTGCCAGCGTTTGTACGTGATCTGTATTTATGTAAGTCTGCATAGTCAGATGAAAAATGTCTTTGGAATTTGCTTTAATAACATTCCAAATATAGACTATGTAACCATTTGGCAAGTCCAATCTATGACATCAGAGTGCTGATTGAGACAAATCTTTGGTGGCTTTATGCCACCTTTTTTGACTCCATTGTTTCGAACTGATGAGCTCACAAGCTCAAGTAGTCAAATATATTGAAAGGGTCCAAAGGTCTTCTTAAGCTGTTTCAGTTGAACTTGAGCCACTTACAATTTACCAGAGTGAAAAGAGTCAAAGCTGGACAAGTTTGAAAAGGAAGCGTTATATTAACTTTGTTTGGGAGTTTCAAAGTATGTCTCAGTGCTGAGAATTACAGGTCTCTGATGCTGAGAATTATATGGCATGATTTAGGAATGCATTGTGGAAAAATCCCATAAAGCTCAGCTCCATGCTCCTATGGTCCTGAGAGTGCAAAATTATAGGGTCAACCTCACCAATATGTGTGAATTCATATTTGTAAGTCTATTCATTCTAGCTGCCAATACAGAGGAATTGATGGTGAAAATCATTTTGAAGAAGCATGTTTTTCTCCACTCACAACCTATGTTCTTCTAAAGGATTTTTCCATAACTTTGTAACTTCTGTGCTTATGTAACAAGCAGCTTAAATTAATCCCTATCAGGATCAATGAGCAAAGTACCTCACTGTCCTTCCCTGCATATTTTGAGTGGTCATTTCTTCATCACATTAGATGGATGTGAGAATGTGGCTTCCAGTTCCTTTCCCTTTGTGCTGTGAGGTAGATCTTGCAAGACCAGGTGATGTTTTCAGGCCTTTATCTCTGTTGAAATCTGATTAAAATCTTTATCTTCAAATACAGAAAAAATAGAAAAAAGATCTGTTTCCCAAAAAGATATATATCTATTTTATATGTATGCTATGCCACTTTTACCTAGTATACATTCCAAACTTCTTTAATTAATGTAACTCTAAAGCCAGCATGCTTTTGTTTATCCATCAGACTCTGTAATGTTTCCTAAACGTGGTCAAACATAACTGCTGTCATCATAATCAGAGCCAGTTGTTTAAATGCTCAGTTGTGAGTATCTAGTGGAATAGTTTTAAATAACAAGATAAACAGTACAGCTGCCAAACCAAAGTAATCTTACACTGAGGGGGCGTGTGGCACAAAAAATTTCCTCTTTGTCATTTTGATTTGAGTTCGAAGCTGGACCTGGGCTTAGTTCCAGCTCAAAAACACTGTTCACTTCAAAGGCTCCTAAATCGTCCCAAGGAGCTAATTTTGGCAGCCAATTGTTTTTGTTTGGCCAGGAATCCTAATAGCAAAAGCCGTCTGCTCCAGCAAATGAAGATCTCTGCAATGCTCAGGCTTCCCATTCCTGATTTTGTCCTGATATGGGGGATGCAAAGGTTTCACTGGTTTCCCTGTCTCACCCAACGTTCACCCCTTGTTAAACTGCTCACATTTGTTAAGCTGTATGTAACTGTCCTGCACGTTCATTAATAAGATACTTTCTGTTTAAAAATAATGGATACCATACAAATTTCTGAATTACTGCATAATCCTAAATTATTGCTGGATTATCTGCTTGCTTTCTCAGCAACTGGAGCTGGTTTGTTGATTTTTCCATTCCAATGAACAGAATTACTCTGGTTTATTTACTGAATTAAATATAACTAGGTTCACGTTAGAAGGAAACCATTTGCAGTTATGTTGGAGATACTATAATATTTATTATAATAATTATATGGACAACTTTTTCTATGGTAAGAAGGTGCTTGTGATGCTGAACAGACACTTAAAATTAGAATATTGTGCCATTCTAAAAGTTTAATATGAAAATATGCAAATAGGCTGCTTGTGTTGAATAAGAAATTGGCCAGTACAAGGCATAGAGAAACATTAAAAAGTAAATCTTGTGAATCATTTAGGAATGGGACAGTACTCACTTTCACACCACACATGGATTATTTAAATTTGAATGTATGTCTACCTTGCAATTTTAAGATTTATGCACCAGAATTTTGGAGGAATCATAGTAAACAACTTTAAGTATGAGGTGTAAGAAATTATATTGTCTCAGTTTGGCAATGTGCAATGCAGATGAAATGCAGGTGGGCCCAGTCAGTGTTTGCATGAAGCTTACTAGAAGTCAGCAGTGCTCTGTTGATAGAGATACAGCTGAACAGTAGTCTGTGAAGTAGCTAAACCAAATTGTCCAGGGAATGATAATTCTGTTTCATGTCATTAAAAAACAAACAAAAAAATTTATTCTCTTTTAAAGAGAAAATGAAACTTTTCAAAGTGGGAAATGCGTTGAAAAGATAAAACTTTTCACTTTCATTCACTTGTGGCGTCAGACATTCCATGAAGACGTTTCAATTTCATCCACTTTCACAGAGCTGCTTGTTGGCAATAGAAAACAGTACAAAGTACTCAGACCAACTTCTTAAAAACGAATCATCAGATCCTAGAAAGCTGAGAGTTCATCTGTGGCATGTTACTGTCTAAAAGTAAAAAACCATTTTAATGCAAATCAAGAATTTCTATTGTTATACTGTCCTCAGTACTTCAAGTTCAAACAAAATAATTTTATTAAGAAGGGTTTAAAACCTTGATCTTAAATACCATGGACTTGCTAATCATTTACCATGAGTATTTATTAGTAAGCAGACAAATCAAAGCATGGTTTAGAACACTTTGTTTTACTTTCTTTTATGTTGGCTGAATTGACATTGTACTCTTTAAGCAGAGTTTCCCTTATCCAGTTTAGATTTTTAAGCATTTGTATTTAAAAAAAATTGAGTGTAATAAGCAAGATACCTGCTTATTACCTGGGGAAAAAAAAAAAAACAAACATGTTCAGGAATCACCCTGCTTCTGCTAATCAATTTGTTGCCAGTAGTACTTATTTAGTATGTATTAATTTTTTTTTTTTTTTTGCCATTTCTTATGGAGCTGTTTTGATACCTATATTTCAGTGTTAACCAGGGTAGGACTATTGTACTTTCTTTAAGTTGGCTGGTTTCCAGGGAGGAGAATAAATTTCTGTATACCATGATTTGCCAAAGACTATAAAATGTAGTTTCTAAAGCAGGAAATTTTTGCAGTTCTTATAGTTGCTGAGAGTTTGAAATACATATTTACTTTCAATTAAATCCATTCTTTTGCTCCTCTTCTAGGTAATATTTATATAATATAAACATGCATATTTAATATTCACTATTTTGTATAATTTGCATTTTATCTTATATAATGAAATGTAACTAGAAGACAATATTTAGAACCCTAAAATACCTTGAAAAAAGGCAAAACCATTTAAGCCTAACAATCATTTTTTGTCTCTCTTTTCTTTAGGATTTTGAAACACTGTTTTCATCGATTGCTCTCTTCGAAAAGTTTGGAAAAACTTACTCCAGCACTGGGCAAATAGTATAATTTTTCTGGAAACTACAAACCATAAGACACATAAAAAGTAGTCAATAAATGTATTTCAGCAAATACACAGCAGCATGTTGACTGGATGTCCCATAAAATACTCTTTTTTATGTATACTGTGTGTGAAGTAATTTTAATTGATTTTGCTTGAACTTTAGGCAATATGGCTTCCAAGATTTACTAAAAATTATTTTTTTTAAAAAAAGTATTATCTTAAGGAAATTATTTCTGAAAAAGCTGTATTCTATTTAATATAAATAATTAAGGATACAAAACCAGAGTCATCAAGTAAAATACTTGGAATCACATTTATTACACATTTGTAAGTGAGGTTAACACTAAAAAAGGAAAAAGTGTAAAATTTATATCTCTTTTTTTCCTCACAACTATAAATGTATCTGGTTCATCACTGTTGTTCATCATCTTCAGTCTTAGGTATCCTTGACTGATCTGTGACTTCAGAAGTGCAGGATAGGCATTTACCTGGAAGATAAGACACTATTTGAAATCCTGTTAGCGTTTCTGTGGGTGAAAAAAAAAAAAGTTCTGAAAACATATATACCTTGTTATTAGGTCAGTTTTTCTATTTCCATCTAATTTTCTTTATCAGTACCTTTGCATTTACTCCTATTCCATATGCCGTGAGTACAAAATCGTATCATGCTTGGTCAGAAGAACACATTTGATGACACAAACCTGATGCTTCTTTCCTCTGTTCATTAGCAAGCAGTCCTGCAAAATATTGAGTATCCTCAGAGCCCATCCCCTTCAAAAGGCTCAAAGAATTCAGCATCATGGGAAGATCTCAGCATATCTAAAAAGCAAATTATAACTTGGTTCTTAAAATCATGAGAGAGAATCTTACAGAAATTTTATGCAGCATTTTCTATGAAGCCATATTTGCTTTTCATATCCTTTGACTATATTTGAATCAAATATATCTGTTTATCTATTACTCAGTGGTAGGCTTTTTTATTACTAGCTTTCTTAGTGTGATGTCAGTTTGTATAAATATTTTCTGAACCTGGTCTAGTGGAAGCTGTGCCTGCTGATAGCATGGATGTTGGAAGTGGATGATCTTTAAGGTCCCTTGTAACCCTAGCCATTCTCTTATTCTATAAACTAGGAGTCATAAATTTCCTTTCTATAGGTTTTCATCTGACAGGCTATGTGAAAAAGTTTTACTGCTACCACACACCAGAGTAAAAGCCCTTCCAATTCCACTCCAGCAGGTTGCAAAAGCAGACCCTGGGCTGTACTGGTATTACTTTTTGAAGTTGGCTATTTTCGAGCTTTAAAAAGTTTATTTCTGTTATGAGAAATTAAGTCTGGGAAGCGGGAAGCAGTCATCCCAGTGGTTGAGTTCCCCAGATAAGATTTAATCTGATCCAATGTATCAGAGTGCTTTAGGTGTTCCTGGAAGGGATTGAACATGAGACACTTGTGCAAAACTGTTGATGAATAAAGATGGGACAGTAATTTTTATATGTGAGAGCTATCTATTTGATTGCTTCAGCTTTCAGGTAGTTCATCACAGTAATTCACCCTGTGTTGCCTCTTTAACTTCATACCACAGTTTCCCATCAGTCCGATTAGAAATGGCAATGCCTTTATCAGATTAATCTTTCCTTCTCTTCCTTCCTTTCAGTGTCTCTGACCCCAGGACAAAGCAAAGCCTCCCCCACAGCCTGTACTGCAGAGAGGGGCCAGAGCACAGAGGGAGGTTAAACCCAACACTTCCAGTTGGAATTGTTTGATACTCACACACCTTTCCTCCTCTTACCAAAAAACCCCCAAACTTTTCTGTTTCTAAGCAGATAACCAGAAACATTCTTACACAAAATCAGGTCTGTTTACTATGTTAGATAAATAAACATCCACAAAAATAATGAAGTAGCAAAAATATTACCTGTGAGGTTTGGATTTCGGGCATCTTTTGCAAATTACATTTGACAGGGAATCCAATTTTCTTTATCTGGAGTTCAAACAGAATTTATGTCATTCATGGACATATAACATCCAAACTATTTTGTGTGGCCACAGTATAATCCCAGAATCCTTTTATTTCTCATTAAATACATTCAGCACTTACTCATTTACATTTACACAAACCATTTGAAAATTATTCTAGAGGGACAATTTTTTCTTACTGTCTTGATTAAATCAAAATATTTGCATGTGGCAAACTTACAGTTTTAACTAAAGCCAGTTAAAGCTAAAATTTTGATATTTCTATTCACTGCAGTAATATAATGAACAAGACAGGAAGAATTTTGATTATATCACTGTGTAACCAACTGTCAGTATAAATACTGATTGTGTAAGTGGTCTTACTTTACTCCTGTATAACTTCTTGATATAGTTTACCCTTATGTTTTAATTATCAAATTTCTTTTTCTAGTATATTTGACTATTGTATTTTAAACATTTTATATACTCTACATTTTCCTTATTAATAAAATCATTGTTTTCTACTGTGCTGTGTACTTCAGAAAAGACATTTCTGTCTTATAGGAGATATTAAAATCTATTCTCACAGTACAAAAATCTTAACACATAAAATGGCACCAGGAAATAAGGCACCAAGAAATGAGCTGAGCACTCTGAAAATTTGTAAAGGACTCCTGGACCTTGAAGAGCCTGCAAGACTTTTAGCCGCTTAGAAATGTAGTTGACTATGACATTTAGCAAAACTCTCACAGCAGTACCTGAAAATCAAAAAGAATCACTGTGATGTTAGGGAAATGGAGAAATATCAGTCTTTGGAAAAAGAAGAATGTACTGAATGTATTTCAGTTAATTGTAGTTGAATAAATGTGAACAGTAAAACATCCATGGCCAATCTCTAGCAAAGGACCTGATTGCTGTTCTCTGCAGTAACAAAATATGGCCTTCAGCGTGCAGCAAGACAAGAATATTACTTACTTTTCAGCAGCAGAAAAGTAGTTTTTGTAATCTGAACAGATTTAGTTCATATGTACAGAGGAGAAAAAAAAAATACTGTTTGGATTTTTCCTACTGGATGTCTGTAGAGGCTTAAAAAGACCTTTAGAAAACAGCCCATACTGGGAGAAGCCCATCCCACCAGCTCACTACCAGAGCATCCCATGATGTGTCACTCAGATATTTTTGTCTTATGTTCAAAAAGCCTGGAATGTAATACTTTGATGGCACTTATATCCGAGCAGTTTGTATGGATCATAGACCGTGAGGGAGTCAAATAAAAATGTTATTTGGTTTGTATCAGATGCACTGGCCTACATGCCAGGTGCTAAGCATTCAAAGCCTCTTTGCACCTCCTTGCTAATGACCAATGGTCCTTGGGTTCAACCACCTGTGGGGATGGCAGCGCTCGTAGAAAGATGCAGGCAAAGTCATTAAAAGGGAACAGCTCTCTGCAAAAATTGGCTCACAACCTGCCTCATCCTGAGAAGCTTCAGGTATATTAGAAAATGCCTGCTAACATCTATTCTCACCAAAACAATCTGCTATTGCTCAGCGGATTAAAGATTCTTCAGTATTTCTGCCCAATAATTTTTTTGACTGCTACATAGCTGATATTGTAAATACAGCAAAATCTCTTGATTTAGGTAATTTAAGAACTGCCTTCTGGGCTGATCCAAGACGTTCTCAACTCTTGTCAGGGAAAACATTTAGCTTGCAATGCCCTCTAGAGGCAGATTTGCCATAGTAGTGGTGGTGCCTGCAGACGTTCTCTTCACTTTTCTGGTGTGGTACCGAGGCTTTCAAGAAACAGGTTTGGAGAGTTTTTATTTTTCTTTTTTTTTTTTTTTTTTTAATTTTATTTAGCCACGTGTCACAGTTCTGTAGGAGCAGAGATCTAGAACCATTATGGGCTCTGCAACTGATCCACAGGCCTCATTCTGGATTGTACTGCAGGTGCTTCCAACTGAGATGGGGCCATATTTAAATTACAAAGCAACGTGGTGATGCTTGCAAACAATAATGGATTTTTACACACCAATGCTTGGCAATGAATAACACTCTGAAAATATCCAAATTAAAAATATTTCTAATAGCTTATTTTTATTGCAGAGGATGTGCTGGCCACGTGTCTTCCATGAATCTGTAGCTCTCAGTTTAATGAATTTAGAAGTTCTGCTTAGTTGAATGAGGTTCTCTGTCTTTTGTTGGCAGCCATGTGCTCCTGTACCCAGAACAGCAGAGACTGAAAAGCAAAGGAGGAGCATAATTCCTTAGTATCAAAATCAGGGTTGTCCCATACTAAAGCAGAAACACTACAACTACAAGGGAGTCACATCCATGTAATCTGAAACAGAATTTGAGCCTTGAAGCTTTTATTTGTCTTCATTCATAAAAGATTTTTAGGATGAATTTTCTTTCACTGGTTGACAGAGCTTTCTGGTAGGCCTGGAAAAATGTCAGCAAAAAGGCTCAGGCAATGCTGGCTTGGCTTCATATTCTTCCATCTTTTAATAGTTCAGCTCATTAATGAGAAAATCATCTGGCTGCTGGCACAATCAGATGCAGTCACTTATCAGTACATTGAGTTCAGTTTATAGTACTCCGATTCATATTCATGATCAGAGGATGCAGTGGAGCAATTCATTTGTGCACTGCTGCATTAAGCAATCACTGCCAAAATGTGACATATTGAGAGTTTGCATTAAACTGATTCTTTTCAGCATCTTTGAGTAAAGAAAATACCAAGTACAGAAATCCATTGAGATAAATCACTCACCCACTTCAAGAAAAATGTTGAGATTTCATATATAGCGTTTAATTTAAAAATATCCATTTACTGATGCTATTGTACGTGTGACATGGTCACATCCTCCAATGCAAGTTTAGATTATTTTGACAGCTAATAACATATACAAACTAGAACAGAATTATCCCAGACAAAACCTTCTTTCTTGCTCTTAATTTATTTTTGCTGTGTAATGAAAGTTAAGGTTGTTCTTGTTTTGGCTGGAGATGCTCAACCATCTCAAAACCCCAACCTTTCACATTCTGTATGTCATGGTTCAAATAAGGGGCACTTGCAGTCTGGGTATGCTCACAATGACTCAGTTTTTGGAAGGGACAGTGCTTATAAATTTAAGGGAGATACATCTTCTGTACTATTGTGAGAAGAAGGTGAGGCCAAGTTTAGTCACCTTCTCACTTATTCAAAGTTTGTAGAATGGTATAGTGATGATTCCTCATCCACATGCTTCACTTGATTCCATCAGATCATTTTCTACTGTCATCTTCTATCAACTTGTCTTCAGATTTATAAAGTCTGAGCTACTCAGTGGTAAGAAGAGAGAAAGAGAGAGAGAAAGAAAGAAAGAAAGAGAGAGAGAGAGAGAGAAAGAAAGAAAGAAAGAAAGAAAGAAAGAAAGAAAGAAAGAAAGAGTCAAACTGTGATCACTCACAGATAAGCAAAACAAGTGCTAAATTTCCTTTGAATGTGCCCTTAGTGTAGTTTTTCTTGCTTGAGTAGAATTATTCTTGGTTTTTCTCACTGGCATTTTCACCAAAACCTGGGCCAATGAATCACTGTTAAGAAGAGGAAATAGGCATAGCATGTAAAAAAAAAAAAAAAAAAAAGAAATGGGCTTCTCATAGTTTATGTTTTTGCAGCAATAATAATCTCATTCCTCCATAGTAGTCACCTGTGTTTTGGCACTAACCAAACAGTTGGTGACATGGGTCTCTCTTTAGTTCAGAAGGCATTTGCTGGCTTCATCTTTCCTATTTTTCAAATCCGTGTCAGATAGGTGAGATTCCTGTGTACCTGCTAGGAATCATTCACCCCCATGGTTTTCTTTCTTTAAGCTTTGCTTTTATCCTCCCACTGGATCCATTTTCCCTGCATCATAGGCTACTTCTACTATATGCTAATAATAGCATAAAAATATGTTCTATGGAAATTAGTTAAAGATCATTTGGGAGTAAAAAGCTCAAATCTTTAAAATATTTGTTTTTGCAATATTTCTCTCCCTCTTAAGATCCTGTATCTCCTCCACCACCAAGTGTTGCCATCTGCAGATGAGAGGAGAATTGGTTTGCCATCAATCTTTTGCTCAAGACAGCAGAGCAAATGGAGTATTCTGAAGCAGTCTGTGTGGCTCTTAAACAAAACCTGGACATTTATTTGAAACAGAAGGGGCTTTCTGACTTCTCCTTGTCTCCTGAAAAAAATCTTTGACAGTCCCATAAACATAATCATTACAGAACTCTTAGTCCAACTAAGTTTATATCTTAATCCCACTCAGAATATATCAACATAGGTTATATTTTCTAAAATTTAGAATAATCCTAAATCCTACTTAGTCCAGATGATTACTTTCATTTTTCAAGTACCTTAGTGATCTAATTAAGTTAGGCCTGTAAGACAGTTAAATTTAAGTTATAAATTAAGTTAAATGCTGTTAAGTGTTGTTCCTTTGCTAAACCGTTAAATTTAAGTTATAAGTCAAGTTTAAGTACTTTTGAGTGCCTTTAAGCCTTTAGACCATATTCCTTTTTGTCCTTGCCCTCTCTATCCTTTTGTCACACAAACACGCCCCCCACTCCGTGTTCTCAGTTTATTTCTGTTTTGACTGACTGGATTTTCTTTGTTGCTTTTTTTTCCCTCAGAGTGCCTAAACCATCTCATAAATAGCAGGGTAAACCTTTGCCAACAAATTCTATCGTGCTGTTGCTTAATATTAAATCAGGTTTTTACTGATCCCCTCACTGGTGATTCTCTAAGTGAACTCAAACACTTGTTTGGAACACTGGGACCATACTGGGGGCTACTGGGGGCAACTGGGAATGGCAGGTTTGTGCTGGAGGCAACTGGAATATACGGGGAGTGAAAGAGATCATACTGGGGGCAATTGGAACTATGCTGGGGCAACTGGGATGATTGGGAATGAGTATGCTGAGAGCACCTGGAATATACTGGGAGTTAGGGCTAGGGTTATGGTTTGGTTTAGTGTTACATATATGTGTATGTATATTTACACCCATACACACTTGTCCAGCTCTCTGCCCATTATATTTTTGCAGGGGTTTCTTATAGGGATAGATAGACATTTCTACAGTTTCACAAACACTCATGTCTCTTATTCAGAATAGGGCCTCTTGTTTGCTGCTCCTGTTTCTGATATTAAAAGGAAAGTAATTCAAAGAGAAAAGAGACCAGAAATTTGGGAGCTGTTGCAAAGGAGGAAAGAAAGTAGTGACTGAAAGCACTGTAGAAACTATCTTGCTAATGCAGACCAGCTAGTGACATTAATTAGAAATATTGGGAACACTTCATCCAGGCTTTCAACAGGAAAATGGAAAAGAAAGGACTGTTTTGGGCGAAGGTATGAGTCACTGAGTGCTTGGTGCAAGGCAGTAATGGTGGCAATAGTTCTTAATCTATGCACAGTGACTCAAAGGCAGATCTCTGTGGTAGGGAATTCACTGTAAAGTCATGCTGCCCGTGAGAAGGCACTTCCCATTGCCTGGTACCACAGCTCCTGCAACTTGTTAGTTCGTCACTTGCAGTCTAGTGACAGCTGAGGAGGATGACCGTGACAGACAGCTGTGTCTGTTAGCATCCAGAGAGAGCTTATGTCTGACCTACTTCTGGCAATGATTAACACATGATTTAGCTCTCATTCATTTCTATTCATGGTCATATATCTCACAGCTGTTGCTGAACACCAAGAATCAGGAAAGGTTTTTGATGACTCTATACAAATGCATCATCAAATGGTGAGGTCTGATCACTTACAATAACAAGTTATGATTCTTGTTAAAAAATGAGTACATTTTCTCCTGTTGCTCTGAAGTTTTGACTTCTGTTTAACCACCAGCACATTGTAGAAATGTTAAAATGGTGACGGTGTATTTAATTTGTCATAAAAACTATCAATATGCTCATTTAATTTCTCACAGCTCCTATGTGTTGAGGCAAAATCCGCTAATAATAACCAGTCTAATAATTATCTTTGAGATGTTTGAAAGATTTCCAATTGTGCATATTCTTGTTCAACATTTTATTTTTACAGTGGAAACTGCGTAATTCCTTCTCCAGTATAATTGTAGCAAAAGGGACAAGGTGCTTTTGCTGCATCAAAATTTAACATATTTACATCTCTGTCATGATAACAAAGAAAAAGTTATAAATCTGTAGCCAACTGGAAACTAGCAGTGCTGTAATAGTTCCACATACATGGACTTGAGAATTCATAGCTTTGTCAGGGATAGCATGTGGAAGTTCATTTGATGTTCAGTAGCAGCCTGGTAGTTGACCCCATCTGGACTGGGACAGTATCCCCACTGACTGAAAATGTTTCTGGCAGGTTTACTTACCTACCTATCTATTATCTAAAAACGCAAAGAAGCACATTGTGCAAGCATGGCCCTTTTGTGGGAGGTTTCAGAAGCTCTGAGTAAGGGCAGACATATGTGAGGGTTTGAATATTAACAATTTGCTTAAATTCAGTGCTAAAATTTTTGAAAATCTCTCCCATGTTACCATCTTGAGAGCCCCACAAATGACAAATATAAAATCTGGCTCTTTTGAATATCTTTTTTCCTGTCTCCTATAATTTTCTTTCACTTGTTTGGGTCTTCTTCAATAATGAATAGCTCCAAATATCAAAAGATTTTGGCAATACTTACTCACCTCACTCGTCTTTGCTTCTGCTGTGCAGAAATCTAACTGATATAGACAAACTTGTAGAGGTCATGAGATGCAAAAGATTTTCACAGCCGTTCTTGTTGAAGACATTCAAGCTGGAAAAATGTGTTCTAACATTGTAGGTTTTTTTGAGAGCAGATACAGAATTTGCAAAGGAAGTCCAAGTATATATTTACGAAACTGATTGTATTAATGAAAAAAATTGTTCAGGTAATTTAAGAAATTTGGACAAAGTGAAACTTGTGTTTCAGTCTTGTGAATGTTTGATATAGTTTTGTTAGTCCAGCAGCTAGGCATAAATAATCATTTACCTTTTTTAATATAATTGTAGGTTTATGTCCACTTGGGAAGAAAATAACAGTGTCTGCGCCAATGATTCTTAAGAGTTCTTTCTTCTGGGGAATGTCAGATTCTATTATAAATATGAAGAGCTCATATAAATAGCTGAAATTTGGAAGACTCAGATTTTCTCCTCATTATGTGTACATAAAGATAGATGGAGAGAAGATTCACCTTGAACAAGTCACTACTAACCTTCTGCTGAGCTTGAGAACTAGTAGGCTGCCCCAGTTTTTACACTGATAAAAGGAGCCTGGCCATGCTGTTTTCTCAAAATATGTTGATAAACTGTCTCTTCACAGCAAGAACACATTTAGCTGATACATCTGTTACTCAGATTGTCACATAGAATTAGCAAATCAATTCAAATATTAAGTATTTTATTGCTGTCTAGGAGTTAGGAGCAAGGACTAGAGGGATCAGTCTTGGCACTTGATATGCTGAATTTTTTAATGAATATTCTTAGAAACAACAGAATAACATTCTCTAACAAGAGAAAATAGTTAAAGATGGCAAAAGGATTTACTCAAAATTTATTTTTATTCTACTCAAAACTTTATAGATAGAAAAAGAAATGGCTTTACAAGAGAGATTTAAAATGCAACTGAGAAAGGATGTCAGAGTGAAGGGGCTAACACTTGACAAGGTCCTGCCTGTGGGCCCAATCCAGTGGTTGCCTTTGTTTACTGGGCTATTCAGACACCGTTTTCCACTCCTTGCTATGAACCACTCCTCGGACCTCAGAGGGAGCAGATGTGTGTTTTACAGCTCTCCATCATGGGCTGCTGAAAGTGTTTGCAAAATTGGATATTCTTAACACTTTGCAATTTTTGACAGAGCTGACTTTAAAAAAAAGTGCACCTAAAACCCAACGTTATAGAAAGGGAAAAGTTATTTCTATGTCAAGTGTCATCAGAAGCTGAAAATACTTTATTCATCCTTGAGATCCCAGTGATGCTCCTTCTGATAATTAAGCTTGCTTGTATTTGGTAGTCAGTGATGGATTCTGAGACAGATACCTTCTCTGTTTCTAGCCATCAAAGATAAGAATCATGTTGATTTTTTCCAGAATATAAAATACCACTATCAATGCCCAAATAATCTGAATTTTTACTTGAGGACTTGAAGTGGAACCAATCAGAAAAGAGTTACATGCAGAGCAGAGCAAATTTTTGTGTGGATCTCTGTCTGTTCCATTGAAAAACTATAGCAGGGAGCCTCAAGAAAAGATCTGGTTTTCCCTTGGCCACAATTTATATATTTTCTCAAAAAACAAAACAAAAAAAACCAACAACAAAAACCCCAAAAAAACCCTCAAAAAACCAACCCAAACCAGACAGGAAAAGTAGTGATGCATGTCTGATATTGATGGAAAGCAAGTATGTACCTCATCCATTGAAAACATTGATCAAGGCCACTTTGCTCTTTTTTAATGATGGCCCCATAAATCTGCCAGTATCAATGAGAGTCACTGTTATCTACTGAGGTTCTAAATGGCAGTGCTAAGGAAGCTAAGCCATAGCTAATTGTTCTTTGCATCCAGGAGCTAAATTTTCATACCTTCTGCTTCTTGTTTAGTTTTTGCTTGCTTGTTTGGCTGTGTTTTTTGTTAAACTGCTCACAAAGAAAACCAAGACATGCTAAAAAAGAGGAAGAAATTCCAGATACACACAGCAATTTTTAATTAAGTGGTTTTATTTTGAAAAGATCTTCTCACAATGGATTTCAGTCAAGAAGGACGAGAATCCAACTGGATGTGGCTTTTTTTTTTTTTTCTGAAAATACAGGCTAAAGAATGTGGCAAATCAATTTGAATGATAAAGACCTGAAAAAGTGATATTCCTGTTACATATCAATGTATAGTCTGTGCTTCAATACCAAATCAGATATAGGATTAGTTTAGTAAACCAAGGCATTTGATTTGACTATTTGAAACACCAGACACTACATGTAGATGCTAAGCAGATCTGAAGGAATGAAGAGGGAGGTGGGGTCAGGCTCATCCTCGCTCACAAACTGTGTTTAAATATACGGGTTTGTTCTGTACTGCGGTACTGGTGGCCAGGAGCAGAGTTCCACAGCTCCCGGTATGTCAGGGACTCCTTGGTGACACCAGGGTAGGCTGAGGAATCTTTCCTGGGACCCCCAGTGATTACGAAACAGGCTTTACCATTTCAATATTTTGTGCTACATATGTTCAGGATTGAAGTATATCCTCAGTGGAGGACTTCAGCTCACACAATGGGAAGCAATAAATAACCCTTCTCTGAAGAGATGTTGAAAACATTTTGAAAACGAAGTTTGCTTATTTTTTGCATCAAGAATATCAAAGAGATTCTCTAGACAGATCTGACTGTATCTTAGTTATCTTTGCAATGAAATCCCTCCTTAGCCTTGCCCCAACACCCATTCCTGTGTAATATGTACATGCATCTCAGAAACAGATGGAGTATGTCTTACCCAGAATCTAATCCTAGTGAGGTAGAGAGGCCAGATGGTCTCACTTTCCAAATGAAAACTTTCAGAGAATCTTTAAACTAAGCAAAGATTTTATTAACATTGATGGCTGGATATAGTGTAATACACAGAGAAGATTAATTAGAAACCCTAATTAAATGTAACAGTGTAAAAGAACCAGAGCACTATTTGGCATCAAACAGCCTTTTAAGATTCTTGTTGGAACCTGGACTCCTCAGCATGGCTGAGCTGCAAAGCGAACAACAGAAAAGCAGAAACAATGAGATTTACTAAAAGGTGCCAAATTCAATTCTACATGCAATCATTTCCTGTATTTTTTTATAGAATCATGAGAGGGCTGAAAGGAACCTTTAGAGGTCGTCTAGTTCATCCTCCTACCCCAAGGCAAGTTCAACTATACCTAAATCATTCCTGACAGATGTTTGTCTAACCTGTTCTTATAAAGCTCCAATCACAGAGATTCCAAAACATCCCTAGGCAATCTATTCTGGTATTTAACTATCCTTGTTGTTTGAAAGTTTTTCCTAATGTTTAACTCTGAATCAACACTGCTCCAGTCTAATCTTGCTAATTTTTTTGTTCTATAGACCAAGGACATGGAGTAAAGCTTGTTCCTTTTTTTTTTATTTTTAATCAGGTGTCTTTTACAAATGGAAAGATGACTCTTATGTATCCCTACTATTTTAAATTTTTTTTTTTAGACAAAAGAACCCCAATTCTTTCATTTTGCTGCTATTTAGACTTCTGACCATTTTGTTTCCCTTTGTTAGGAGCACATCTCTTTCAAACACGGCATTGGAAACTGAACATTGCAGCTGCACTCTTAGCTGTGCCCTGCAGAATGAAAGGCCTGTTATCACATATGTTAAGGACAACATTTCTTGTTTTATGCTAAATTCACATTCTTTTCCTACACAGCTCTTGCCACTCATTTCCAGCTTGCTCTTAATAAAAGTTGATTGACTGTATATTGAAGAAGGGATTCCTTTGCTGTTTTTTACTGCAGACAATTACAGAAAAAGAGTATTTATTCGCATGAAGATGTTATCATGTCCCTCAAGCAAATGAGGTGAAAGAGTCAGTTTTCCTCAGCCTGTTAAAGGAACGCACATCTGGAAGGAATATTTTAATTCTCAGACATATGGAGTGGGGCGCTTGAGGATATGAGCGTCACACATCACTTCTCCCTTTAAATTCTGTGCTCGTATCTCTGGTGCGCAGCAGGAATTCTTGTGGATCGTGGACAGTAACCAAGAAAGTGTTGCCATGTTTTTACAACATCCTGACCTCTGGGCTGTTACTTAGTTGATTAGTTGGCAGTACAACCCTACAAGGTTGTACCATCTTACCGAAACCACTTTGGATCTTAGAGGTGAACGGCATACTTAGGAAAAGCAACTGCAGGTGGCCAATGGCATGGAGAAGGACTTCGAGGAGCATCCTCCTGATGCCCCACATCAAGTGTGCTCCCATTCCAGCTCCCTTGGAATGTGCTGTAGTGAAGTATTGTAGAGAAGCACAAGAAGAGGCATCTGGACCCCAACTGTTGTGAAGGTTTGCTGAGACAAACACACACATGCTTATGGCTCACAGAAAGGGGAACAGATGTGCAGATTCAAGGAATTTTATCCCCCCCAAATGCTGCAGTCACAGCTAAAGAAGAAGTAAAAATAGATGCAGTTGTGAGAGCAGCAGCGATGGCAAGGACTAATGCTGAGAGGGTGCAGAGAGGGAGGAAAGGACAACTTATCACAGAAACAAGGATAAGCGAGGAGGGCATTAATTATGGACTGCCCTGAATAGTGACAGCACCCAAACTGCCTCCCTTAACAAGTTTCCTCTTTTGTAGTTTCCCAGCATCAGCTGCATACCACCCTTTCCCACTACCAGTGTGCAGCACATATGGCTGCCTTGCAAGAATCACACAAATCATCCAGTAAGTTCATTTTTATTAGTAGCTTCTGCTTAATTAAGGGATGCATCATGCTTCATCAATCAGCTTCTGTGCTTGTGAGTTGGTCTCAGCCACTCTGCTGATGCAAACTCCAAGCAGACAGAGTTCTTGTGCTGTAGGCAAGAGGCTGGTTAGCCTGGTTTGGGCAGCCAGGGGCAGAGCTCTATCCCTGATCAAGAGAAGGAAGTTTCATACTACAGCTAAGGCAATGGGAGATCCACAATGACTTTCTGCTGCTATGCACTGACAGATTGAAGCATAAAGCTAATGGGAAGAAAAATATTAGAGTTAAGACAGCAAAAAGCATAATTACAGATTGAAAGTTTGGTTTGTTTACAAATGTGAAGCATTTTTAGCTTTCTGGTCTTTAAAGAAAGCAGGTACATCAGTTTCTGGAGTCACCAGTGATTTACGCTGGTGCATTTCAGTGCTGCAGAAGAAATTCCTGAAGATGAACAAATCAGGGAGGTGTGTCCAACAAAGCACAGTCAGTGCAGTGCCAAACAGAGATGGCATGGATGGCTTTGCTTCCCAGATTGGACACATGAACCTACACTAGAGTATATGTACCTGAAAGTGCTGGGTCTAACTAGACTGGGTTGGCTTGGGACCTCTTCGTGGAGCTGCACAGTGAGATGTGTGTGTGATTACAGATGATCACATTCTCCAGTCTCTCAGTTAATGCTAAAAAAGGGCTGCCTCTTATCACCAGGCCATTAATGGCTCTGGAATAATGCTCATAGCAGCAACTCAGTGAATTATTTTTTATTTGCTTAATAACATTAAAGGCATAATTGGTCAGATTGCAGTTCAGCTTTTCCATTGCCACCTCTGTCATGGCCTCAGATCTACTTACCCTGGATTCCTCCTGTGCAGGAAAGATTAATTCTGATGAATTATACCAAACTCCATCATACTTTTGCTGCTTGAAAGATTCATTAAGAAGTGGAACCTACCAAAACCCAAATCACTTACCTCCAAAATGAAATTTGGCTTCAGTCTTCTGATGTGAAAGCCTGTGCATTACCCCACTATGTTACCAAACCCTCAAATGCATCCTGTTCAGTGAATGTAAGTAACACCATAACATACATGTAAGATACTTCATCTCAAAATACACAGGTCATCATTTTCCTCTGCAATTTTCATGGTAGCTTATCCTTTACATATTTTATTATTATTTTATGGTAGCTATTAAAAGCCCTCAGATGCTCTGTGGATTGCTGGTGAAATAGTGTATGTACAGTATATATGTTTTTTAATAGTGCAATTAAGGTAGATCAGACAGTTCTACTATATTATTATATATATCTCTGCAATTAGCATATTGTAAGTGCCTACAAAAGGTTTATATGATTTTCACACCTGCAATGCCTCACTATACACACACCTCTGTAAGTAGATTTCCCAGTGGCAATGAATTTTAGTTTGTTCCTAGCTGCCTGATAAAAGCAAACCTGTGTGAAACTTAGTATTTTATCTTGGACTATTCCAGGCCCTGAAGCTCAAGTGAAAGAGCTTTTAAAACTATATTAAAGAAAATAAAAGAAAAATACCAATAAGCACATGATTCTTTCATCATCTGTAAGTTACAAAACTGGGACCATTAAAAATCTTTAGGAATAACTTGACACTACACAGACTTGACCTGAACATACTTCCCAAATGTGTGACTAGAAGGGACCCTTCACACAAGCTTCTCACAGTCAAAAGTGAAGACACACCTTCCACCTTAGCTTGCTTCCTTAAATTTCCTAGCCTGTGAGGTGGAGAAAAAGCAGAGAAATGAAGCGACAGACTGGGGAAGGCAGCCCAAAAATACTTAATGTAAGTTCCTTCCATCTGCTTGATTCACTTATCACAGTGGGCCTGGGAAAACAACCAGGGGATTTATAAGCAATCCTGCCCAAGTGCAGTCAGGTTGCTGGGAAGCAGCTGAAGTTTCAATGGCATCAAAAGATTTTTACAAGGAGTATTCTGACCTTGCAGAAATTTTGGGAGATTTGCGAGTGGATTGGCACTGTGGCAAACATACAGAACAAAAATTTCAGGAAGCTTTTTTTTCCTCTCCTTAGACTTCTCCTATACATTTCTCCTTGAATCCCCTATCAGTCCCTTCACTGACTGACTTTATTACAAATGCATGCTCAGAAGCAAACGAAAGCTCTCTGAGGAGCTCCCCCAAAATATGCATGAATTCTGATTTTGATCAAGTTCTGTAGCTGAAGTGCATCTCCCCCTAATGATCAACAAACAGATCATTAGGTAAATCCAGCCATTGAATCATTCACAACTACATGATGTCAGTGCACATTAAGGACTTTGCTTTCAGGTAGTTTTTCATTATTAGGCCTTTCTGCTGAAACATGAGTAATCTAATCTAGGGAAAAGAGGAAACCCCTGGCATCAAATCTATGTTCCCAAATGACTGACTGATGTATTTTGCCAGGGAATCATGCTCGACGTGTAGGGATGGAGAACAAGTCCCTGTAATCTATGACTTACTAGCTGTTTCTAAGTGATTCTGGCTGTGTCGATAGATTTGTTCACAGCTCTAATTGTGTTAATGAATTGAACATAATTAAACTTACAGCATGTCACAAGCTTCCTCTGGCAACTCTAGTAGGTTTCTTAAGTACCAGTTCATCAGCAACCATACTGCAACTGAATAGGTAACTACAGAACCAGCCAGAATGGCTTAGTAACGAAACAGGAAATAAATATATGACCAGACCTTAATATAACCATTCATCCAAATTATTGCATGAGAGGCAAGGAACTTGGATTGTAAAGGTAGAATTTCCCAGGATTTTTTTTTTT
>VWYP01016016.1:679653-748832 GCA_013400435.1 Pycnonotus jocosus | reverse complement strand
TCTCTCTGGAGAAGCACCCAGCTCAAGCTGTATCACTATTAATAAAAATACTTTCATGATGGAATTTATCTTTTGGCTTATGCAGAAACCTCAAGTTGAATCCGGTTATGGTCACTGGCATACATCATTTTTGTATCATTCCACAAAGCAAAAATCATCTGAATTCTGAAATTTGTCTTAAAATCCAACTTTCCCACGGTTTGCAACATTGATATGAAGACTATGTGAAATATACTTCCTTCAAAATAGAACAAGGTGTAGTGTTTAATACATTTTTCACCAGCAATTTAATTGGGATGATATATAACTTATTGCTCACATACACTCAGGTAAGAGTAACAAATCCTGTTTCTACCTCCATTGAGATTTTGGGAGTCATCCTCTGTTTGGCTACTTTACTTTTAAGTATTTAAAGAATTGTAATAATTCATGCATTTTTCAAGCCATTTCATTTTGATCTGTCTTGGCTATTATCCCTTTAGTCAAGCCTCAGACAATAAAAATCTTTCATATGTTTCATTCTAGAACTTGGATTTCCTCCTTGCTGCACATAAAAACATTTACAGTCAATAATCGGCCAATGTTAACAAATAGCGAGATACTATTAAGCCTTTTCTAAGTTATGTCATCACTAAAAATCTGTATTTGAACTTGTATCTTATTCTCATGTCTTTCTTCATGGGAACACTGTTGTCTTAACATGTACAGAATTTATTTTTCATTTAAAATGTAAGCAAGAAGCAGTCACTATTCACAATTTACTGGTAATATTCTCATTGTTTAAGGAGCTATCTGGGATCTATAGTCCCAGTAGAAAAAAACCCCTCATATATATGGTTTTTTTTAAAACAATTGGCTCTTTCTATGAAAGAATTGATTTTGGTTCAGTGTTTTCATAATAGGACAAAGTGTTGTAGGAATTACTGATGGTGCAGAACATTATCAGGTGCACACAGCATGATGCCTGAACTGTTTTCACAATGTAATTTTTGAAGAAACTCCAGCAAACTAAACCCTTTTGATGCAGCACTAGATAACAATATGGAACAAATAAAATGATCTAGGAGAAATGTTGCCTCTAGCACAAATGACTGAATCTCATTAATATCCATGCAGTTATCTGCAAACCACAAAAAATACATCTCTATGCATTAGCTAGCAGAAATACCTCTATGCAGTGCTGCCTTTAGGTTGTGTAGACACACACAGAGTATTTTCTGATTAAATTAACCTGTGTCATGTTCTTAAGGTTATATTTTTCTTTCTTGTACCTTCGTATCTTACCTGAGGGTGAGCCTCATTTTCAGCATCTGTCTTAAGATAAATTTTGTGGTGATCCTCAGCACAAAGAATTTCTGCTTTAAATATTTTCATTATTACACTGTGCTTTTTAGACCAAACAGTAGCAAACTTCCAGTGCGACTTAGTCTCTTTTCCAGGACTGGGAGAAGGCTGGCTAACATCTTCAGTAAGCAGATAAGCGCAGCACAATCAAACTCGCAGGATACACACGTACCATGCATGTGTCAGAGACGTTTGTGTGATAAATTACACAGACCATGTGGTAAATTGCAGTTTGTGCTTTTGACTGCCTCATCTACTCTCTGCTTACTAATCCATCTCCACCGGGACCACTTCTATCATTTAAAAGATCTGATCAACATCAAATGGCTCCCTTAAAAAAACCACAAAACAACGTGCCACTATACATAAAGCAGGTTTATCTAACCATAGTAAATGCTGGATATGTCAGCAACCTTCAGCTAACCTATTTCATGTCATTTTAAAAGGCCATAAATGGCAAAAAACAGTGGAAAAATACATGAAAAAGCCTTCCTGTAGCTCTTAAAAGGGGTCTTATTGTCCCTGGAAAAATCTGTATGATGGGACTGAAAGGAGAGGTAAGGCTTGCAGCATGATCCAAAAATAGCACTCTGTACTGAAAAAGAAAATCCAAAGCCTAAACAAAAAATAATGACAACAAAAACAGAAAAAAGGGAAAAGTCCCTTCCCTACTCCCCAGAACAGTTCTATGAACTCTCCAAGCCCTAAACCAGAAAAATAATCTGACATCTGATGCAATATTGAGACTAATACGCTAATTCCATATGGTTAGATTAATCCATTAATCACTGCTAAAAATAATTGTGCAGGTACCTAAATTAGCTGAATCTTTTTTTATGGAAAGCATAGAAGAATAAAAGGCTTTATAACACTAAAAATAATTCCTGTGGTTGATAATTAGCATTGTGTTCAAACACTCATCCTTACGCTGCTCCTTTCCCTTGGAAAAAAGCAGAGCGATGTCCTCATCTTCACTGAACACGGTATTAGCACCTCGGAATTGCACCGCTCCAGAGCCCAGACTTAATTAAATAACAAGGTTAGGATCAGACAATATATCAAGGTTATAAACTGGAGCACTAACCTTCTGGAGGGGAGACATTCTCAGCTTTTCAAAGGAAACAGGGGTTCGTGTCTATATTTGGAAGGTCCTGAGAGAACAAACTTTAGCATCAGCATAAATTAAGTATAGAGAAGGTAATTTAGGTACAGTTTGTCTCTTTCTGCCTGTGCCTTGGTCCAGGACTGGAGTTCCTGTGCTGCCACAGATAATAACAGCATTAAAAAGGAAAGCAGAAGCTTTGGGTCAGGCCCTGAACACCATAGGTTCTTTAGGAAGGAACTTCACCTGAGCTTCAGAGTCATTTCTGCCTTCCTCTCTCTGCTCAGCACTAGGTTTCATAGAGTTCAGTGGAGCTGACAGCATCTGGCTCCAGAGCTCGCCCTGACACCAAGGACCTCTCTTAGATGTATTGCAGGTACTCCAAAAATGTGCACCTCCACAAGAAAGAAGGTGAACATAGGCCAATACCAAACAGAAAGGGAGAACTGTCTTTTCTGAAAAATGTCTATGCCAGCAGCACGTTGCCCTTTAGGGCAGTGAGGGCTGTTCATAGAGGAAGGTGCTGCACAGAGCAGGCAGAGGCTTCCTGTGCATGGAGAGACAGACTCAAAGGATTAGACTGTAAGTGCTTAACTGTAAGAGGGGAGATTGTCTGGAGTAGTAACCCTGTTTGTCTGAGAAGAACCAGGAAATACTACAAATTAGACAAGTAATCAATAGCGTTCAGATTTCCAAGAGAACAACAGAGAATAAAACCCTCAAACTCATTTAATTGTATTCCTGGAAAGTTCTGCTCTGTTCCAAATTACAAAATAGCTTGTTATAGTTTGGTAAAAAAATATTCTTTGACTGTGACTGTTTTTCTAAATAGAAGATAAAGCATCATTATTAAATTTTCATGCAAACTGCTATGCATGGAGTAACTCATTATGAAAGAACTATTATATTTGCAAAGTCAATATTTGAAAAGTTAGCAGCACTTCACTGAAACAAAGGTTGAAAGGTCTGAAGATACGAAATGAAAGCTTGGCTAAACAGCAAGCAAGGCAGGATGAGCTAACAGCAATGATCTGTAGGGTGGATAAACCAGAAGGAATAAAGATTTACAGAAAAGTACAGTAAAGTGCAGCAAGGACTACTGGAATGAAAAGAAGAAATGGAGAATTTAGACTGAGCACATCAGGAAAAAGGTCTTATTGGAAAAATCTGTTACATGGCGAAACAGCCTCCCAAGAGATATGCTGGAATTGCAGAAATTCTCTGAAATAGCTAAAATGAACCTTCATTCAATAGACTAGACCATGGTGGCAAGAGCAATGTCAAGACTGGTGCTGAGGAAAGGGTGTCAAGCTACATTCACCTGCTTACATCACTTCATTGGAGTGAATGAAATCACTTCATTGAATTTCATTGCAGTGAAAGCCCCAAAATCTAGGCAGGAGGAACAGAACAAGAAGATGAAGGAAAAAATGTTCTGAATATACATAATTTTTGTGCCTGTATACATATCAAAAAAACACCCCAAATTGAAATACCTTCATAGATCTCTGAACAATATGTAAATTATACAAATGTGGTCCCTGACCAGCCCATGGGGGCAGAGATTCCACAAATAACTGCTTTTAGTTCCACATCAGTGAGTTTCCAGGCTGAAACTGGGTCTCTGTCTAGCAAACCAAATCTCATGACATCAGGTCAATTTTTCCTATCCTGAAAGGCCTCATTTTCTCTATGTGCACTCAGGCTGAGGTAACTGCCTCATGTCACACTTGTTGGGAAAAAGGTCTTGTCAACGTAGGATTCCTTTATAACCAAACTTTAGAAAAGACCTTTTTGTTGAGTACATTTAGTAAGTTTACTTTATGACCAAAGTTTTTTCCCTTCTGCTAGCAACATTTGCTCATTCCAATTTACTCATTCGAGTTCTGCCACTGAAAACCATATGCCAATAAACAGGATACCTGTGGATACCCCAGCTAATAGTGCTGCTAGCCATGCACAGCAGTGTAACCTTTTAAAAACAGACATTTGGGCTCAGGCACATGGAGTAGCTGCTAAGAAAGAACTCAGCTGGATGCTGAGGTTGCAGTTACTGGGGAGCTGATTGAAAGAACTGAAACTGTTTTGAGCCTGGCATGGTGGTAAGAGCTGAAGATATGAAGGAGGATGAGTCCATTTCTTTTCATACCATAAGGGATGATTTTTCAGCTCTGTGGTGGCTTCATGTGTGATCACGTGCAGAAGCATTTTATTCCTTTGGCAGATAGGGAAATGCTTTCTTTGGGTTAAGAGTTGTTGGCTCCATCAGGAGGATCTAATACTAAGGACATATTCCCAAGGCACATGCTCACATATCTACACACACAGCTATGGAAGCTGCTGAGGAAAACTTGTCACTGCCCAATTCAAGACAGAGCCTTACAGGCAAAACACAGAAGAGACAGAAGAGCCACCAACATTTTTCTTCAGTCAGCAGGCCAACCCCATTCAAATAACAGCCTGGAACTGGAAAAAAAAAAACAAAAAAAAAAAAAAAAAAAAAAAAAAAAAAAAAAAAAAAAAAAAAAAAAAAAAGAGAGGTCAAAAGGGAATAACAGTGCTGCCATCCAAGGTGGTTCTTTGATTTCTTCTTCCCTGTGGAGACAGACAAATGTGACTTTGAACTGGTATGGACCTGGAAAACATAGACATCTGATGACTGGCCATTTTCATATCTGCCAGCAGGATTTTCATGCTAAATTTTTATTTACTACCCCTTTCTTAGTAACTGCATCCCTAATACCACTATTATTTTGATTTTAGGATACTTTATGATCTCATATAATGATTGAGTCAGTCTGAAGTTAACTATAATTTCTGTTCTAGTTCCTTATGTGCTCTAATGATCTGTGGACAGCTGTATAGTTATATTTCTTGTCCAAGGTTTGTGAAAGTATTATATAGTGTTTCTTTGGTTGAAAAAAGAATCAAACACCAATATATCAGTCAAGCAAGTTACTATATAAAACCCCCCTAGTAATTATTATTATTAAAAAAGCATTGTATTTCATTAGTCTGCAAATGTACACATTCATGGCACAACCACCCTGCCTATTTTCAAACAGTAATACTTGATCTAATATTGACTAACATTTTTATTATTATTAGACTGCAACTAATAGTGTCTCATCACTTTTGGGGAATTGTAATGACTGGTATTATGTATTCTCTTGCACTTTGAGAATAGAAACACTCCCAAATTGTTTGCACCAAAGTGTATTTATCCTTTATACTGCTGTTCAGGAAGGATCTCTTCATAGAGACTGGTGATTATCCTCCAACTTAAAATTATTATCCCTTACTTTTATGGAACCTAACGCACATCCGAAATGAACCTGACACCTCTCTGCTCTTGAATGATCTTTCTCAATTATTTTAAGAATGAAGTCTACCACTAGAAAAATTTTAAATTATAGAATTCTCCCACTCCCAGGTTTACTTTGATTCTGTGCAAATTTGCCAGAATGAAAAGATTACATCCATAGCAATCAGGTGAAAAAAAAGTACATTGAGGTTTTTTAAATTAAAATATTTCTTTTGACGAAGGGATTAGCCTAAGTTTGCACACTCAGTGTAATTAGTGCATATGGTCCAGCTGTGAAGAAATAGCTGAGGACTTCTAACTTATTATTAATTAGGCTCATTAAAATGCAAGTAAGAGAACGATGCCTAGATAAACAATACCTTATGTCATAAAGTCATTACTTGACAAGAGCTAGTCTTGCTAACAGAAGTCATTACTGATATTTTAAAGGAGCTTTTTTTTTAGACTCCATGGGTGCCAGTTAACTACTTTTGACTGACATCAAGGACAGACATGCAAAGCTGTAAGGAGCCAGCCGTACAGCACAGCAATTCTTTTCACATCATTTCAAAATATGTCTGGCTGAGGTCAAAGGTTGACAACCAAATGACAGGCCTTCTTCAATTGCTGTGGTGTCACAGCAGGAGTGTGTCAGGGAAATTTTCCTGGGCCCCTCTGTGAATTTTTACATGTTCACATTTCTTTCCTTGTCTTGTAAGTGGGACAGGATTGGCAGATTTGTGATTAACACCTCAGAAGGAGAAGCGTAGACACCATCCCAGGTTGGGAGCTCATGGTAACTGCAGCTAATAATCAAAAGGTTCTCCTTCCACATTAGCAAAGTACAAGAGACCAGCCTTTTATCTGTGTTCGTTTGTATTAGAAAAGGGTTGTGAGATTAGCAAGGGCTTCAGCTGTGTACATTGGTAGGATTTGCTGCATTTCTCACTATCAGCACATCTCCCAGTGATATTGGTGTAATGAGAATTGTCCTCCAGACAAAGACAAAAAGAAGATCCATGCATTAAATACCAACAAACCAGACACCAAACTGCTTTCAGAGTTTTATCAATGTTTCCCTTTCTTTAAAGTGCATACATGCTAACTTACAAATAGCACCACTGAAACAGCCTGGGCTGAAAATGCATCAAAAGCTGCTATTGACGGGTGCTGAAATGAGGGCCTGCCTTTAACACAGGGTCAATTGATAAGTGACTGACCCAGAGCTTTGACTGACACGAAGAGCTGTCAGGCAAGGGGCATCATTCTAAGTGGTGAGTTAGCACTGAAGAGATCTGAGCCACTGCTGTGTTTGGTAAAGTAACTGGTGATAGAAGGAAGAGGTGAGAACCAGACTGCAGTAAAGTAAGAAATCAAGGAAGGTAATTTTTCTTGGATTTGGACAACACTGACATAATAGAGACTTCCCACTGTCTGTTTACCAGCCCCTTAAAACATATGAACATTTTACATATGAACAAGGTGAAAAATGCTCCTTCATCCTCAAGAACCTAGAAAAATGCCCCAAACCTGCCAGTCCCTGAAATGTACCCCATTTTTCAAGCTTGTCCATTGTATGATCAGACCTTCCCACTGTCTCTCGGACAGTGTGAGCATGCAACCTGCCAGCACATAACACGTGGCTGCCATAAAATCTGTGGTCTTATAGGTGTCTATAGGTCACAAAGCACAGGCAGCTGCTCATGAAATTATTACCTAATTGGTGTACCCCAGCACACATTAAACCACATGGAGAACACTCTGCCTTGTCTTGGTGGCTCTCAGCTCAAGATCCCATGACCTGTAAACCAGCCTTGGGTAGAAAACCTAGACTATTGCTATGTACATGAAACAGAAGACAAAAAACCTGTGAGGAAATTCTTGATTTTTCCATATGGTCAAGAGGAAGTGCAGCTTCACAAGCTGCTCATCAACCACCTAGCCTGAAGATGTCATGAGTGACCAAATCTGTTCTGGCAGCTGGGACTTTTTTTTTTTTTTTTTTTTTTTTTTTTTTTTTTTTTTTAAGTATTTTTTTTTTTTTTTTTGCATAGCTAATATTTTGTTTTCATTAAGAGTTTAATGTGAGCATTTGATTGCAAAATCAGAGTGCATTGATTAGTTTTGGTGTAAGAGTCCAGTTACGACAACACTAAATTTTTAGAAAAAAACCCCTACTTTCCAAGAATATTCCACAATATTCATTCAAAAGAAGCTGTTTACATACACAAGCTAATTCATAATCTTACCTGAGAAAATATGTGATGAATAAAGTAAATCTCTTTTAAATATTTTTTCAAAATCCCTTTTTTCCTAAATATTTTTACTCTTCATCCAGGTAGTGGTACTCTAGAGTTGTCTTAAAGAGCTGTCTTAAAGATCCAAAGACCCTTTATCACTGGAGAATAATTAAGACAAAGAAACAGTAGAGTGTGAAAAGCCAGCTTCCCTGTATACTTTAGAAATAATTGCACTCTATATAAACATATATGCCGTAAATAATTGTTTACCTTAATGAACAACAGTAAAAACAGAAGAAGCAGCGACTGGCCTCAGAAGAGCAAGAGCTCGCGAGGCCGGAGCTCCAGCCCGTTCAAATGTGTTCTCTGTACTGTGGGAAACGCTTCAGCAAATACTCTGAAACGCAATCAGGAGCGCAAAGCACAGATGAGGAGGATTGCTGAGCAGTACCTGCGAGCAGCCCCGACTGAGCAAACACTGAAATAATGAGGAACAGCCGCGCCGTGGCAAAGGCACGATGGGCGGCCCGGCCAGCCGTGGCCATGGTGCAGCTCCTGCCCGCTGCAGCAGCGCCCGGCCGCACCCCGAGCTGGCTGCTGGCCCCGGGGAGCTGAGCCGCACTCGTGTCCTCCCCGGGTGTCTGCAGGGATACGGGCAGGATGTCCCGGCCCGGTGAGGCGGTGCCGGTGTGCGCTGGGGGGCCCAGGAGAGACAGGCGCCCGTCACGGCTCTGGCCGGGTCGTGGGGCCCCGGCAGGCGGCAGGAGATGCCTCGCCCTCCATTTCAATGCTGCCAGCATCCTCCGTGACCTTCCCTCTGCCTTCCCAGCACACGCTGACACATCCAGCCTAAATCTGCGTCTCGCATCACCTCAGGATACTCATGGCTAATTTCATTATTTTGGAGAGAAAATGCAAATGAAGCCAGACAGCTGGTGCTCGCTCTCCTCGTGGTGAGGAGTGATGGAGGGGCCCGAGGCCTACCTCATCAGAGGCTCTGGTGCCCGTCTGCTCAGACAGGCCCTGGCGGGAGAGAGCGGGAGGCTGCGGGAGCAGCGGGAACAGATGGCACGGAAGGTGGGAAGATGGAGAAGCGAGAGGGGCCAGAGCCTGCGGAGGAAGAGGTGGTGTGAGTTACCTGTGGGCTCAGGCGGCCTCGCAGGACAGTTCAGCTCCTCGCAGCCTCCCCCGCCTTGCAGAGGTGCTTGTCATTCGGTGGGGACATGGAAGATGCTCGTTGGTCAGGGGTTGCACAGCTGCCTTGGATTCAGGATATTTTAGGCCTGCTTTAAACCAGCAAGGACCTCAGCCTGCTCCTAACCCTGGCTAACTCCTCCTGAAAACACAGTAACTCTAAACCCAGCAGGTTCAGAGGCTGTTTTTTAAATCCCTTTTCAACAGCAGGCAAAGACTTAGAGAAAAAAAACATACTCCCCAATACACAAGAAGGAGAGATTTTAAATTCCTCCAATTATTCATGGAAGAAGGAAGGGAAAACAAAATCATGCCTGCAACAAATCTATCGGAACATTGTCTGATAAAACACCTATACAAGAAGCCTGCAAAAGTAATGCAGCTCAGCACAGACTGCCCAGCATTTCTCAGCAGTTCAGCCCGGTTTGTACCGACACATTCCACAGAAATATTCCCTGACACTTAAAAAGGTAACCAGGGGCATCCTAGTTGGTAGGAGTTTTACGTTGATGTTTTATTTTTCTTCTAATTTTTAGTGAAGCGGTTTCTGGAGCGGTCTGAAATCTTCTTTCATTTGACATACCTGCAGGCAAATAGCAAGTGTAGAATTTTTTAATACATTAATTGAAGATGTAAGTGATTTCCAGGGAGCAGATCTCTCCATCTCTCTTTCTCTCTCTAGGTGGTACAGGTAGATATTTTCAACAAAAGAATAAAAGAAAAAAAAATATTTGAAAAGGTTAAGTTGAATGAACAGCATTTTCAACCATTACGAAGGAGCTAGAAAAGGCAAGAAAACTAATTTCTTGAACATATATAGCCCTCTCCTCTGAAACATTTTAACAAACTAATTCCCAAGACTTGACATGTATCCTACATCATAAACCTCCCCAACTACAAATGCTCTCTACTTCTGTAACAGAATTCTGTCACATTCCTCTGTTTAATAATTACTCAGATCTGGCTAGAAATTACAATAAAATACCAATTGATTATAAAAGTGAGTCACTGATTCATTAAGTGAGTAAAGCAAAGGGTCAGTATTATCACTGAAGCAGATTCACAGACTTCAGAGAAGGTGACTGATGCTCTCCTCACAGACCTGATCACTGGTGTCTGCCAACACAGCTAATAACACAGGATTCAAGAGACTTGGTTCCCAGTACTTTTAAGATATAGATCTGAAGTTAAACTGCTACTCTAAATCTTGTGGCCATCAGTTCAGAGATATCCAGGCGAACACAAGTTTTAGATCCCATTCTGTACAGGGTGCAAAGGGCTGTTGAGGGCTGTTGCTGTGGAACAACCCCTTTCTTCCTTCCCTGTTTCCCATCCCTCACTGACATCCATACGAAGCCAGCCAACTTTCTACCCACCTTGTCCATCTCTCCCGTGTGAATATTCTCATGGGTTATGTGTCTCCTCCACTCCTCCAAGTTTTTTCTTCTGTCTCTTTCTACACAAGCTTATCCAATACCTTTACAATTTTCCTTCCTTTTGGTTAACAATGCTGACAGGCACAAGGGCTCCTCTCCAGGACTCCGCCTACACTGTTTTCCTCTTAGATGCTGTGTCCCATGAACGTAAAAGGCTTTTCCTATTCCTTTCCAACCTTTCCACTGTGTTCTTTCGTTTTCCATAAAAGGCTGTGGTAAACCCATCTCTCCTTCTCAGTCCCCATCTAAGTCTGCTGCCACCAGTTGTTCCATTCAGTTCCTCCCCTTAGTTCTCTCTGATCCTGACTGACAGCCCCTTCTCTCTTCTCCTGCCATCTTTCATCCTTTCATCCTCACTGCAGCATCCATGATGAGGGATCAGCTGAACAGCAGCTGTGTTTCTCTGTCTTAACAACTCCCATTTGCACATGTATTCTCCTCTCACCTTCCCTAGTGCAGAGCTTGGGAGTTCTCTTTATCCTTGCCTAACTTTTGCAGAAATTTAGGTTGATTCTCAGTCACCACAGAAATTTTCTGTGTGCCTTTCATATTTGCCAGTGGTTTGTCACACGGGCTCTTAGCCCAGTACGACAGAATAAAACAAACTCTGTTATGTTTTCTGACATATAACTTCCTACTTAGGCTTTTTTGCTTTCTCCCATTTGCTGTTATCAGTTGCTGTAGTGCCTATCCTTGGCATTATCTTCTACACAGCATAGTGAAAGCCTGCATCTAAGCCTTGGAGATATTTATTACATAACATCTCCATGATATAGATTTTCATATCAATCTGTATAAAGATACCATCTTGGATGGTATCTGCTCATTTCATATCCTGATCATTGCAACATTATTCTCTCTGTTGTGTCAGATTCATCACTTATGCTCACTTCCAGAATCTCTCCACAAATTATCCATCATCTCCTGATAAGTGGAAAGCTGATTCCCACGTTTGATCAGTGTGAACTCCTATCTTTCCTTACATACACATATTTCACTGTCTATATAGTTTTCATTTGCAGCAAGAACAGAAACACAATGAATAGATTTTGGATGTATACCATAAGCTTTCCTATGGGTGAAAAATGCTTTGTTTCTCAGGCTGTATTTCCATTTTGCTTTGTCTGTATCCATATTTTGTCTCTGCTTCCTATGTTGAGACTGAGATGCAAGAATTGAGAGAAGATTGTTTTAATCCATGAAAACATGGATTAATGGATTCACAGCTCCTAAGTAAACCCATCTCATACGAGCTATGCTAATGTAAAAATCAACACCAAAAGGTGAACTCAGAGAAATAAGCAATTTTGCTCATGCATCTGCTTGTTGATAGAAGGAAAGTGTGTAAAATGTCAGAATCAGCTATGTCTTCTGGGTGGGTCACCCTCCACCATCCTACTGACAAATCCTTAACATGAAAAAACTAAAAGTCTGCCTGAGAAACAGAGTGGGATTTTCCATCTCAAAGATAAAGGGCATCTTTGAGTCCCCTTTCCAGGAGCAATTATGAATTTCAATTCCACAGTCACTAAAAAAGCAGGAAGACTGATGAGCAAACAGTCTAAGGAATACATCTGGCAGGACTTAGTTATTTCATAGTTACTGATGTATTTAAATCTTGCCAAACTGGAAGCAGTTTTGGGCAGGAGCATCAACAGAGTGGTAAATACTGCAGGAACTCTACTTGTAGACACAGGGGCATGTCAGCTCCAAGAGAAAGGAGCTGCATTAGCAATCTCTCTGCCAGCTCCCAGTGAGGCTGAGACATAGCACAGTGAAACCCTGTGCAAGAGACATTAGCTGAGGACTAAAAGTTTTTTAATCTGATCTGCTCTACACTTCCAGCTGTGCAAATAACACTCACACAGGACCATGCTGACAGATTTCCACTGCTTCTTGTTCTGGAGATAGCTTAACAGACTCGCTGTGACTCTGCACAGTCCTGCCTTGCAAGATGTAGCATAATATTGGACACTGAAGATTACAGCTCCCTAAGGAGTTGTGAATTTATTTTTTTTCCCAACAAAAGAATCCATAGCTACAAAATATTTTCTCTCTAAATGCCCTTGTTCAGGAATAGGGTCAAAGTCACACTTGATAATCAACCAGGATTTTATTGATTGAGCAAAAATATTATCTCTTAACCTTCCTAAGATACATAGAAGCTTCCTTTGTTTTTTATTTTAGTCACAGAGACACTCTGTTTAGCCATCAGCATTTACAAAAACAGCAGTGCAGACATGTCAAGTTCAACATGTTTTCATTCTGTGCTCCCGAGCTCAGCAGTTAGACTGTTCATTAATTTCCCCTTTTCCTCCACACACCGTCTGTGCACCTTATTTATATTCACCTGCTGCCAGTGTAGTACCCTGAAGAGGCACACCTGCAGGGGCAGCAGCTTCGCATCACTGCTGCTGGAGCCCATGCTTTAGTCCCTTCCAGGAGAACTCTTTCTGCCTGAGCCCTGACTCGCTTGAATCCCACACTGGCAGCACAGTCAGTTTGTTTGGCTCACTTGAAATCTTCACCCAGCCCTGAGCTGGCTCCTCCAGTTTCTCCAGCACTGCACATCATTTTACGTTCTGATTTCACAGACCTGTGTTTATGTCAGGAAACAAACTATGCTGGCAGAGTCTTTGATAAAGACTGCCACCTGTGAAATAGAAAACGGCCCTTCTCTTGAATCACAGGGCTGTTGACAATTGGTTGCAAATCAGGTTTATTGCAGTCCCTCCCCTCCATGTCCTCTCTAAGCAACCTACAACATATGACAAAGGCAGTACTAAACATGCTGTTTACCGTACAAAGAGCCTTTTGACTTGAAGAGAGAGAGGAAAAGAGGAACTTATACACAGATCAGCTCTTGTTCCATCTCCTTGGAGCTTCAGTAGAAACTACAGGCTCTGGAAAGGTAGTTCTTGTCCTTCAAGCAAATCCAAAGTTTAGTTTCTTTGACACTATGTGTAGCCAAAGGTAGAAGTCCAGCAACCTTCCTGTTTTGGAGCAGGAGCACATACCATAAAATTCGAAAAGGGAATGAGGTGATTGTGTATCTGCTGGTGTTTAGTAGCAGCAGCAGCCGCTCCTGCTTGAGCCTGGGGTCAACTCCAGTTGGCAGGAATTCTTGTTAGCAAATTCATGGACTTGAGTATCACCTGAACCTTTAAAGTTCAGGATAGCACAACAATTTCTAAACGGAATTTATTTTGTCAACAAGCCCCACCTTCAGAGAAGTGTCTGCAAACCCTATATGCAGCAGAAATGCACAAATGGCAGTGTTTATTCATGTCAGCACTTTGGGATGCACAAGAAGGGAAATACACCATACACAGACCCTTGGGCAGAAACTGGAAGGAATGGATTTAATGCATCATGTATGACTCCTCTCTTTGTTAGACTGTTGGGTATTCAAAGGTGGGTAAGGCTGTTCTCAGCCTTCCCAGTTACCACTGGGAAGAGTGGTGAAAACACACTGGGAGAGTAAACTCTGTGTTGATATAGCCACATGTGAGCTGTGAGGTCTAGGTCAAAGTTCAGGCCTTTATACACTAGAAAACTTTGCAGATGAAATCTCCTAGTCAGTGAAGTAGAAATAAAAAGCCCATTCTCTTAAACGAAATTAACTCCAGGCTCTGATATAGTAGTGTGCAATCAAAAGACTTCTTGAAATTGATGAAGTCCACAGATTAAATTGTATAGGTCACAGAAAAAAGATTTCTAGTTAAAGTGCTCACAGTTATGAACATGACCAGAGTGTTACGTTCTATATAATAATTTAAATTTTGAAATCGAATGATGAAAATGTAAAGCAGCACCACATAGGTGGTGTCACAAATATCTGTCACAGGATATTTATGAAAAACAGAGAAAAAGGTCTTCAAGTACTTAGCTATTAAATAGCATCTAGAAGAATAGATTCTGGTATTGCTTCCAGGTAAAGACAAGAAAATGTTCCTGATTTAGGCAAGAGTGTATATACTGCAGGCACATGAGAGAAACCTAAAAAGTAACCATTGCTGTGATGGTTCTGAGTTTTGTGACATTTATATTTTTATTTAAGGCAGAGATTACATATTGATTTCTATTTTAATTATTTCTTTTGAGTTGGTTTGTAAGGAGGGTGTGATACGGAGCAATGGCCTATGCAGTGAGGTATTGACTTACCTACACAAGACTCCTGCGTACTTCACATCTGCCTGTACAAGTAACCAGTGAAGGCAGCAGAGAATTCAGACCATTTGAACAGTTTCCTTCTTCTCTAACTGTGCACTGCACTGCACATATCATCTAACAAGGAGTGGACTAACTTTAGCTCTATGAGAAACTCCACAGAATTTGATTGAACCACTCGTATGCTAATCATTAAGCCATGTTTTAATAGCTGGTTGTAACGAGAGATCAGTTATCACCCTTCCTCATACATGGGGCTCAAGGAAAGGAAAATACAGTGAAAGACAAGCATCCTAATTTACAAGTTAAATTAGTTGGTTGTCACCTAAACCAACTAAGAATTCCCAGTGTTAGATGCAAGATTTGTGTATCAAGGCATACACACTGAATTCATCCACCTGTCCAGAGTCATAGCACATCAAGAGTCAAGACAGAGATGGTTTCCTGCAGAGGAAAGAGGTTACTGACTCTGGGTATGATTTTGTCTCCCCCGTCAGAGATCATTTTCGCAGAGAAGCCAGTGGTCTGCAGAGGGGAAAGAACTTTGAGAAGCTGGTGCTGTTTGAACTGATGATGGCACTGAAATGCTGAAAAAGAGAGAACGGATGGGTGACATCAGTCACAGGAGGTGAAACGGTGAGGTCACTTGAGTTAGATGGATCATGGAGAGTAGATCTGCACTTTGTCCTTTGTTCTCTCCAAGGTATTATTCAGATATAATTCCTCTGTACATTGTGTGGCATTTGCTAAGATTTTAAGAGTGGTGCTTTTGAGCGTGAGCCTAGGAGAAATTATCCTGACCAATATGCACAGGTATCTCCATAAGGCATATTGTTATTTTAATCTCATGTAAATAGTGGCAATTGTGAATTATCCACCAGAGTGACTTTTTATTGTATTTTACACTTTATGCCAAATATACAGATGATTTAAGTAATGTTTTTTTCTAACTGGACTAAGACTGTATCTTCAAAATATTAATTTTAGAATATTAAAGCTGCTCCTTTAAGCAAGATTGTGCTTTCCCATTTTTGACAAAAAACACAGCCAGAAACAGATTCCTTAATGTCCATAGAGCTTAGTAAATGCTCAGAGACATTACAGGGGTTTCAGTTTAATTTCCACTAAATTACTTTATCTCATGTTAAAATTTTGCCAGAACATACTATAAGAGACTGTTTAGACACTGTAAGGAATAGGCATTGCTTCCATACAAATAAATAACAAGACCATTCTTCTGCTGAAAGCAGCAGACTACTAATTAATTTCCCAAATGTACAGCATACAAATGCTGAAAAATAAAATAACAGAGAAAAATAAAGAATAGGAGATAAGGTATCTCTTACCATATGTATCAAATCTTTCTTTAGAGATCAAGGATGACTCAGTTGAAGGATTCAATAAAAGACTAAAATTAGTATTAATTTTTAAAACCATTTAAAATACATCTAGAAATATAAGATTTCATCCAGAACCCCTTCAAACATTGCTCTGTGTTCAGCAGATACAGCAACAAAACAATATGGATATCTATTTGAAATTAAATTTCTCTGAATTCCTTTCACCACAACTCTGGTCTCTAAAAATCTTCATTCTGTTTTGACCGCTGAACAGAAACCGTGATTTGATATCTCATTCATAGCCCAGCTGTGCAGGAACTCTGTTTAGTGCAAAGCTTTGCAAAAATGAAAAAAAAAAAAATCTTATTTGACCATGAACTTTAGATGATCTAGTTAGCGTTACTGTCAAGCATCCCGCGGTCTTTTTGAAAAGCAGGACTTGTCCATGTTGCCCTCTGGCCAACTTCAGTGGGATTGAAGCACTAGCGAGAGCCATCAAACTGCCTGACAGCTTGTCACCAGTGAGACTCCATTAATTTACACACATTTTCCACTGTTTGGCATTTACCATGATAACTCTTTTCTTTCCAAGCAGCTCCTGTTTGCATTTAACACTCGGGTTAATTTTCATCAGAGTTTAAATTTAGCCATCAGTTATTTCAGGGGAGCTGTCAGCCAACATATGGAGGAAAAAAATCCTTCTGAATTTATAATAAAGTGGAATCTGTTGAATGTGAAACAAAAAGCAACTGCAATATACTGCAAGGCCCCGATGGGGGGACCAGGGTCAGCAAAGAATAGCAGAGTGGATTAGTTGTTCTATTCACCAGAGTGGCACCTGAGCACCTCAGGAGCTTCTTGATATATCAAAAAATGATGGAAAGACACAGTTCAATTTGTCCCCCTTTTATAAAGGATAATTAACCTGTCAGTCTTGCTACTTTAACAACTTCATTAAATTGGAGCAGAAATGGGTGCAGGGAGCCCCTGTCTTTTTCCAAAATGAGCACAGGGCACTTGTTTAAATTGTTGAACAGCCACCTTCTTCCATCTTCCTCTCCCTCAGAATAACATGATGCTATTTTAGGGCTTTTTAGGTGAAATTGAGCACCTTTCCTTAAAGTATAGCACTAAGCTTGCTTTCATGTGGCCAACAATAGGAATCATTTTAACTCCAAAGGATGAAAATAATCAGGCATGTAAACAAGGAAAACTGCATCAATTAAAGATGGAGCTTACAGGGTTGCTGTAACACTTCCATCATACCATGATCTTTCTCAAAGGTGAGATGGCTTTCCCAGGTAAGAAGGAAAGAAACAAAGTCCCCCATTTCTTCTGGAAAATTGTATACTTTACAATTTGTGTTCTGAACCAGACATAAATGCTGCCTGTAAATTAAAAAGTCTGCAGGCAAGTTTATACTGAATAAATGAAAAAATCAAATGTGTACATCTCTCAAAGACACATTTAGGATTTCATAAGTAGTAGTCCTTATAAATAATTAACTGGGTATGAGCTAAGTTACTGGTCACTTCAAAATCTTAATCTGGGATTTATGTGTACTACATTGTTCTGCAAGGTGCATTTCATGCACATTATTATATTTTCCTCTCCAAAGCCAGTTAATATGCACAAAAGTTTTAAAGATATCAGAGAGAGGGAAACTATTACCCAGAATATCAGCTTTCATAACAACAGGAAGAGTGAATACTCTCATATTCTGCACTGTAATCTTGCATTTTAGAAATCATGCATTTTCTCGATGATTATTCAGAAAAGTCTGTTGATATNTAGCTTTTTTTTTAAAAAAATTTTTTTAAAATAAAAAAAAAAAAAAAAAAAAAAAAAAGAAAAGAAAAGAAAGAAAAACCAAACCAAACTCCCACCACCTTATGCCAGTTCTATGCAAAGAATCTCATCAGTTTAATCCAGAAAATAAACTTTATGTAACATGGCCAAATCTTCAGATGAAAACAATTATATAGATTCACTTATTGCAAGAGTGACCTGAATAAATAAGTCTGCGCTAATTTTGTTAGAAATTGAAATTATAAATTAAGTTAAAATAATTATCTGTTGTTGGCTTTAGGTTTTGCTTGCTTGCTTGTTTGGTTTTAAATGTTGATATACATTCCACCACATAAATAAAACTCCATGGTCAATGAGAACAGAATTTCAGCACCTGAACAAACCAAAAGGAACATAATTGGAAGTTATTGCCACCACAAATTTCCTGTAAGAATAATAAAACTTACTCTGTTTGTATGAATTATTTTTATGGACTGTTTCGGTAGCTTTTAATCATTAGTCACCTACTAATGAAATAATGGGATTATCCTCTAATTCTCTATCTACAGACCCATAAATGCACCTTCATTTCAACATTAATATCCTATTTTTAGAATTGTACACAGATTTGTAACTACATTTAGAAGTCACTTTAGATTTAGTATTTTAATTTTAATTTTAAAATTCAGGAACAGAGACTGAAGATATTAATGTGCCAGAGCAGATTAATGTGCCACAATGGACTTGCACTTTAGCTAGATAAATATGTACAACTGGTTTGCCCCATACATGAATAAAACCATAAAGATAAATTAGTTTAAAATATGATATTATCATTCCCAGTCTTATGAAACAAGCTAAATACCTACCAATCTGAAGTTGTGGAGAGTGTTTATCCAAGCAACAATATAAGAGAAATCTTTGTACTTCAAGTAATGGAGAAGCTTAGTTTTCCATTATTTACTTATTATTTACTGCTCCTTAGTAAAAAAGCAGCTGCATATTGATAAACTGAAGAGTGAATTTAAATACTGCATCATCAAGAATCTATTTCACGAAACACATGCCTGATGTACACTTTTCATTAAACACTTATAATACAAAACTTTACAAACTGATAAAAGGCTAAATTTTTCCTCCAGTCATTTCCTATCTTTTCTGGTTTTATTTACAACATTTTTAAAAGAAGATATCTGGTGAGCTTATATCTTTCATTATATAGATAAAAGATGTGCAACCCCAAACTTAACATGGTAATTGATTTGGCATACTTTGTATCATTCCAACACAGACCACTGTCTACCTGCATTTGTAAACAGAAAATAAAAGCTTGATAGTCTCTTCCACATCGTTACTGGGAGAGTCAGAGTGAAATTCAAAATGGCAACTGCTCTTGCCACTGGTGGTTTTCCAACTTGTACACTGCCTCAAAAATTGGGGTTGCAGACATGGAATGTCATTATTTCACCAGAGCACTGACATTCCGCTTTTTTATACAACTTGGCATGTTTGTTAGCTTTTTCATTTAAAGAAAAGCCCAGGGGCCAGAAGAGAGGAAGAATCCTGCACTTTGTTAGATGCACAAGCAGGGATAGCAGGAGAGGCATAGTAGTGAGGAAAGGAAATGCTCAAATTCCATGTGAAATAATGTTAGAAGTGTTACAAAGGCAGCAGAAGGGAAAAGCTATCAGTCAAGGCTTATTGGACATCCACTAAAAGGAAATGAGTACAGCAGGTGTAAAGTTTGAGAAGTGATTACACAGACCTTGCTCTGTATTTGAAGCATAGGGGAGAGCCTGATGGGAAGGTTTCTGTAATGAAGGTGTATCGATTTGGTGCCTAATTATTCAAAAAAGTACGGATATATATGAATATATGAAGGTATGTATGTGCATGTGCATATAAATCACTGTTTATATAAATAGCTGCATTTCCCTTCCATTCTCCAGCACGCTTTTACTTGCACAGATTTGATGATTTCAGTTACTTTATACTATTTTTTTATATCATACTCTTACCCAATTATATTGCTGTTTTAAATTTTAGTGATATATCTAAAAGATCTCCTATAAGAAAATACACTTATCAACATAATTTAGTAACGTGAGATACTTTAGTGTTCGCTAAAGAAACCCTTTATGAAAGTCTAAACTAGGGAAATTATGACTACTATGACTGGTAGTAGGAAAGCAAGAAAGCTCAGTTAGCTGTGGGTAGAAAGCACACATGGATACCAGAATGGACCTTCATGTTTAAAGAAATGCTTCAATTGTCTTACATTTAATCATTATAATTTATACAATTTAAAATCATGGGTCAGCTTTTTGGTAGCTGCAGTGTCTTTATAAAACACCAAAAATTTTTTCCTTTGATGATTATGTTTTAAATTGCAATTGATTTGTTCCAGCCTTAAAATGAGAAATGCAATTAAAAGGGAATGAGAAATACAGCACTTTTTTTCCCATGTTTTGAATGGGTATTAAGATTCACTAGTTGTCCTCATAGAACCATATAAACCCAAAACCATATTAGCATGGGGATGATTAGGAGTTGTGTTATCATCTGAACTACAGGCCAAGTCAGTGTTGGGTCAAAAATTGAAAAATCTTAGTTGATTTTTTTTGTTAATTGTGGCTTCCATGTCCCTCTTAGCCCAGCATTCTGCACAGCAAGATAAAATAAAAATTTAGGAGTACATAGTGCAGTTGGGCTTGCAGAACAGGATCTGAAATCACATCAATGCTTTGGCCATCATTCCTTCTCCGGAGAGAGGAAAAAAACCCAATTTATTCTCTCCTGATCTAAAAGCAGTCAGATTGTTTCAGTGGTGTTATAAAATTCCAGCCCATAGGAAAATTACTGACAAATCTCAGAAAATACAGTAATGTGGGTATACTTGGTACTACTTCCTCCTACCTTGCATGAAAGTTTTTCACAAAGCCAATACTAGCCAGTGTGATCTGACATGATCCTCATTGTAATGATTCCTAATTCTAGGGAAATGCCAGATTCAAATCTTGATACCTTTTCTCTTTCAGAGCCCTTCCATACTCACGCTGCAAGTTTCTAAGCTCCTTCTTAAATCAAGTTGCATCTGGTGACCCATCCAGCAGCAACCCAATCAAGTGTGATGGAATTATAAATCAGTAAGTTCAATACACAGAAGCGAAGAGATACTCAGGAGCTGTAAAAAAACTATCAAATCCATCCTTTTGCCACCACAATACCAAACTTAAAAACATTTTCTCCAGAATGGTTTTAAAAGACCTAATATACTATTTCCACCACTTCAATTTTACATATTTAGACTAAACTTTCTGCCTCTTAATTGTTCCCCATGATATTTAGACCAACTTTATCACACTACTGAGCTTTAATCCCTTTTCCTTCTGCTTTGGTTGGTGTTTATGGCTACTGCTTGAAAAGTATCAATAGGATGAGGCTAGTGATGATGATGAGTCAGGGTCTGAGAGAGGCTTAATCCTGGAGGAGACTGCAGGGGAGGAAAGAGAGGGATTCCTCTGGGCTTGCAGTGCCAAAAATTCCACACGTGTTATACTGGTTTTTTTGTGAGAACCACATAACTTAGATAACGTATATGTAAGGCACCTCAAGGACTCCAGAAGAGAGAATGAAATTTGAATTTAGAGTAGTTGGTAAGGTGCATGACAGACAAGAGAAGAGGGTGTAACAGCCTGTCTGTAGGCTTTGCTTTTCTCAGGGACTTTTGAGTTGGCTTGGACAGTGCACCAGAACAAACACTTGAGAGAGATGACAACTCCCCATGGTTTTGAAAAAGCATTATGAGCACTTTTGAAACAGATTTTTGACATGATCTTTTAAGGGTGTAGAGGGCAAATATTTGATTAGATCATGGTCTCCTGACCCTCTTACTTTTAATGGGCATAGAGAAGTTAGAGCTAATTATTTGGTAACTGTCAGAATTTTGCCCACCGTAGCATGAAATCCTGTTGTGATGAGCATGTGATAACTGACAAAAAATAATCATCTGCTATCAAGCCTGAGGTTCTGCAGCTGCAAAAAGGAGCAGTCTCATGAAATGAGCAGTCCCATAAAATGTCAGTGATGCTACTCACTGGAGAAAGATTGCAGCATCACAACCTTACACAGCCATCTAAAGCAATAATGTGATGCTATAACAAAACAAAGTAGACAGTATAGATGGGAATGACAGCCCCAGTATAAATCCAATCCCTTGCTTCTGAGAATAAAACTGACTTTCTCATTGATCTTCTTTTTGAACACATTAATGTTTGCTTTTATTATTTTGTGGATGTATATGCATGTACTGTGTACAGCACCTTTTCTAGTAAGCACTACAAAAGGATCTTTTATATTTTTGAAGTATTATTTTTTCAATTTGAATGCTTTTTCAGTGTTTGAAACTTTTACCAATATCTGTCCACAAATTCCAGTTTTTGGGGTGTGGCACCTACTCTGGCACACGCAGTCTATTAGCTAGAGTTAAGGAAAAGTAATTTTTTATTGACATGTTATGTCCTAACCACACAGCATTAAAACCTCTCCTTTCATAAAATAATATTACATGACAGATATTTTATTAAAAGTGCTGTTTACAGCTGTGATTTATTATACATGCTAAAAATAATACAAAAAACCCAACTGTATATTTATGCAGAAAAAGGCAGTTATATCTCAAAATGCAGTAGGGATTCAAGTGGTATTTCAATACTGATGTATCTGTATGCATGTAATCCAGGTCCTTTTGTCAGAAAGCTGGTTATAGGGAGACAAAAGCTTTATTGTCCAGCTAACCAAAATAAGCAATTCCCCTCAAAACTAATTTTATCCAACTCTGTATCCTAACTCTGGACAAGCAAAATAAGTACCTGTTGTTGGAGCAGTTCACTCAGCAGAGCTTTAGCAGCAGGGATAGGAGGAGTTTAGATAAATAGAAGAACCATGTGGGCCACTGACAAACGTGGAAAGGTAATGATGAGGTATGGCTCATTGGTGATGTGATTAGAAGGAAAGCCCAATTTACTTCTCTTCCCCAGATTGCTGCAGAAGCCTGTCCCCTTGACTGAACTCTCTGACCTGAAGGCTGAGCCCTTGTGTTTCCTGTCTGATAAATATGAAAGCTTTCTGTGTAAGTAAGCAAGTTTTTGTGAGAAAGAAAGAGGAACCCTTCCTAGATTTATCTGGAATCCACTGATTACAAACTTTGAAAGGCCTGTTGTACTGTATGACTTAAAAGTGGAGGAAGGACCTCTCTGGGGGCTGACTTGCATGAGGCCATCAAGATGATCCTACTACTTGCAAAATTCAGAGTTAATCTTTCAGACAAATGAACTCTGGGTCTGTGTTCATCCAAGGAGACATGGCTGACTTGCCTTTGTTTAGATTTTTCTCGGGGTAGTCTGTTGCTCATGCTCAGAAGGTGGTGGGTGTCTTAAATACTGATGGGAGTGTCTGCTCAACTCTCCCTCACAGAATGATGATAGTGAGGCTAAATGACAATTGAAATTTTCAGCTCAGGTGCTTTGCTTGTAGCCACTTCCACCAACATACATATTCAGGATTAGGAGTCTATTCTGTGGGCCAAAATAAAATCATGAAACAGCTCTTCAGTGGTCAGAGATAACCTAGCATTGCACATTTTCAGAAGCTTTAGAACTGCAGGAGGCAGACACACCAACAGTAATTTAACCCTTATTATCTGCTTTGGTATGTCAAACCTTCAATATTGCTTTGAAATGAGAATTTCTTTAGGTTTATACAGGTAAAAGAACTCCTGAACAGATACCAAAAGAGGTTCAAACTACTGAGGAAGTGGAGCACATTGCTGTGCTAGGTTCTTTGTCTACCTAACATGCTACAGGTTTTTGAGGCAAGGAACATCTGAGTGGCTACTGTATATTTGTACTCCAATTTGCACGCAAAGAAAATTTAGCAACCTGATATAAGTGCAGAAGTTGAACCATTCCCTATGCCAGTGTACACCACGTAGCTGTGAAGTGTTATTTCTTACTTACAGATCATTAATAAACTCTGTCACTTGCATAAACCCCATCTTTTAGCTCCTCTTAGGAGGATGCTCAATGGTCAAAGCCATTTTCAGGTAATTCAGGATTCATTTCTATTTCTAAATGCATTATGAATTTGGAAATCTATGTAGGAATGTATGCCTTTGGAGAGGATAAAATCAAGCAACTCTAGATAGCTCTCCTGGGAATTACAGAGGCAGTAATTCAGATACAAAGGCTCTTCTAATTCCTGTGTCCCAGTGGTGTTCAACAGATCAGCCTGTGTGAAGTGCTCTCCTTCTCAGAGAGCCCTCTTGCCTGGCTTGAGAAAACCACTGTAAAAATGGATATTAGAGAAATGCGTCTCATATTATTCAACAGATCAAATATGTTTATTTCTTCTGCCAAAATAAGTCTGTGAGTCTTGTAATTTTTTTCTTTGTTTGCAACAAAGAACTAACAGATGAATCTTGAGTTTCTTTGCTGCATTTCTTGTATGAGTTAATACAAGACAGGCAATTTACAAAAAAAGATTACTATGACTTATTCTCTTGCTATGACACTTGTAAGCACTACAAGGCAATACATACTTGACATATTTGTATTACACTACATCAGATTTCTCTCTTCAGCAGCTGGTACCTGGATATTTATGCTGTGCACTGATTTTTTTAACTGTGAGTGCATCTAAATGTAAAGAGTTGAATATATTTTAATACCATTCATAACTCTGTAAACAGGCTGTTACAGTTACAGTTAACTGTGTGTGCACAGTTAAAATTATTAATACTATTAAAATTTATTCAACTCCTTATATTTAGATGCAAGCCTGTTAACAACCTACTCCTGACAAAGGAAAGCTGTGTTCCAGGTAACCTGATGCTTCGTATTTCCCAATATTGTTGCTGTCTCCATTTGCTGACAGAAGTAATCTACACACAATAGATTAAGTCACATATTTCAGTAACCACCTCTGTCTTTCCAAGTGAGCGACCCACTATGCCTGTGTATGGGGAGGCTCTGGGAAAGGCACCTGTGGTGAGGAATGAATATTCTAATGTTTCTGAACCTTTTGGTGAAGGTGAAGGGGGCTTGTTGAAAACATTGCTGTGAGCAGATGGACCCCTGAAACCATCTGCTATCGAAGCAACTAAATGTTCAATGATGCATTACGAAATTATTTAGCTCTCAAAGAGCCTGAAAGTAGTTAGTAATGATGGCATCTGTACTGAGAGCAAACAACCTATTTATATATGATCTATCACTTCATAAACCGTTTGGAGACCATCTTTTCTTAAAGCAGCAGTAGTCTTGGCGACTCCCAGAATAAAATACCGAGTTGCATGCGTGAACTTGCAAAATCCTATCTAGTTCATTTTTCCTTCTTGTAAGAGCACACTCTTTGCTGGTATGTGCTGGACTGCAAGCTTGTTTTTTTGGTAGAGAGGATTGCACTGTGTTCTAGAGCTGCTCTATCAGTGCACAGGCATAACAAATGCAAAAAATTCCCACAAAACAGTAATGTTTTAACTTGGCCTTAATCTAATAAGGATCTAATTTTTCTCTCCTGTGAAAAATTTCATCCTATTTAGTCGTATTAGTAAAGTAACAGGTCTTTAGGAATCAAGGCTTCTTAATATGAATTCATTTTTTAATCTATTTAGGTGATTCTTATACATTTTATAGTTACCATGGGAACTATTAAAACTTGTTTGTGTGGATTTAGTTGTGTTGCATGTATGTAATCAATTGCTTATTAAATATATAAAGATATTATACATTGTATAATAGATGTTTTTGCATCTGAAAAAGCACTGTATTTTTAATTCTTATTTTGTTTCACATATTTCTACAAGAAATGAGCTTTAGATGAAAATCTATTCCAGCCTAAGTGATACTACATTTTTTTCTACTCTGGATAATCAGAAAAGAAGTTGTTATTTCTTTTGCTCACTTTCTCTCAAAATTACTAAGCATGTTTAAAAATTTGCTTAAACATTGATATCTCATCTGAAGGCTCTTTCAGCTGTATAAGAAACCTGGATTTCAGTAAAATCTCTGTATATAAATATGAGGATGTGCAACTCCAAGTTTTAAGCAGAAATCCCCACCAATATCACCAGTGACATATCAACATTAATACCAATCAGCTTTTCTGGTCCAATATCTTTGTTGATGTTTTACAAATTAATTTCATTCTTTATTTGGAAGCAACAGTCCTAGTGCAGAAAGCAAAGAAGATTTTGTCCAAGGAAACACCTCAGACTAATATGCAAACTGTAATGAAGCAGACCTGATAAGGCCTAACTCGGGCATGGGCAAGTCCCTTTGCAAGCATGGACTGCCCCATTCCCAAAACCTCCACTGAGGCAAAATTTACCCCCCTGCAGAGGAAAGACACATTGCTAATATCTGAAAATTGAGGAACAGTCAGCCAGATAGCACTGAGCTGCATTCTGATTTCTTACTCGCTCATTTACTGGCCTTACAGTCTTCCTCAGAAACTGCTCCCCCCTCCCAGCCTGGAGCATCCCCACTGCAACCACCACCTCCCCTGGGATGCTCTCCAGCCTTAGGATGGCACTGCCTGGACTGCAAGCTCGGTCTCTAGTGCAGATCCCATAAACCTGAGCAGTTTGGAGCTTTGCTGTGATAATCCATCTGAGTGCTATGGAGAGGCAGAGCAGCTCCCACCCATTCCCATGGCACACACTCCTTGTAGAGACTGCACACAGACTGTTCATGATCCAGCTCGGAATAAAGCCTTTGCCACATGCTTGCACTCCCAGCAACCAGTTACTCTGTGCATATTTAAAACAAGCAAACCTTGCTCAGAAAAACGTAGGCCTAAGTCAATTCCATTTTCAGGGAGAAACAAATACTTCAGTCCCAAATATTTTGTTGTGGACCATCGCAAGCTTAATTTGACTCTATTTTTCTGTGTCCTATCAGTTAAGCTTCAGTTTTTCAAGTTAATATATAGAAAAGGTGTTATTAAACTGTTAAAATGTTTAAAGTTGTTATAAACTTAATGGGACACAGCATAAATTTATTCCTTACAGGCTTTGGACATGTGAGGATGTGGGAAAGGGAAGATAGAACCAAATATCTTCTTTAAAACACGCCTTTTTTATAGAATGAAAATGTGAAGGTTTGCAGGAGTTGGAGTGTTTGGTGGAATACTCTCCCCACTTTCCTGTTCTCTACAGACTTCAGGTCTACTTGACATGGAGGCTGCAATGTGAGTAGGACCGAAGGAAAAATTGCCCCCCTGATACTACACACACCACAAAAATTAGAGGACTGAAACAAAAGGCTGGCAGGTCTGGCTGACACGCTATATCCCTTTCCTCTCTACCACCTGTCAATCAATCACAGAAAGCCACAATCAGCCACTTAATGACAGCCAGATGGCATCTACTTCTCCTGAACTGTACTCCTGAAGTCATACTCACTCCCTGTAACTAGCAGCATTTCCCACCCTGGGTAATAATGAGATGTTTTTTGTATTCAGACACAGCCGTGGTGCCCCGCACCTCTGACAGGACGCCCCTGTGAGCAGAATACCGGCACTGCCACACAGGTTGTTTTGCTTTAGCAGAAGAATCAATGCTGCTTCATCCCTCAAACTTTGATCAGGCACAGGCTGGCTGGTTTGTGAATAAAAATTGGGAATAACTTGGAAATTTTAGCTGGCGTTCGTTCTGCCTCCCTTATTTCTCTGCAGTCCTGACACAGGGACAGAATCCATACGGAGACCAATGTGATCTTCTTCACATTGGTTTACCAATGATTTCAACCTTGACCCAAAGAGAACACTTCTTCTGGAAGTGACAGGTAATTTAGCTTTCTTGCTTAGTTCTGGGGCTCTCTTGTGGTGAATTATGTATAGTGCTTCTGTGATATGGACCTTTGTCCATGAAGGAACCAGACAAGGCTGTTAAACTGCTTTTAAAGGCTTTTCATCCATAAACACCCAGCAGCCATGAGGGTCCTTTTTAACAAAAAATTTCTGCCTCAGGACAAAGTGACAAACTCAGTTTTGAGGTGACCAAGTTTGGGCCCATCAAGCATGAAGCTGGATTCAGGCCTTGCTGGCAGTGCTTTTCACTGAACTGAGGAGAGGCCAGGGGTTTTTCTCTGTCAGGTGATGGTTATTCTGTGTACTGCATTACAGCAAGTACATTTCAGTGACATAACTGAAGCTACAACTGGGCCTCTAAGGAATGTACAAATCTGCTGTGATCATCATACACTCTGAGCAATACTCAGAAAGCGTATGGTGACCATAGATCTTTGTTTTGTAAGCTGCATTGAATCCAGTGTAGCAGGAGAGGCTTATTTATGACCAAATTGGAGAAACATGGTTCTGGTGTGTGAATTTTAGCCTGGGATGGCCCCATTAGTGACCACCTCTGCAGCATTCAGCAGCTCTCTCCTTCTTTATTAAAAACTGTTTGGAAATGGCTGTACAGCTGAGAAAGATAAGAACTGTGTTTTTTAGTGAGGATTAACTATGGATTGCATGACTTGCATGACCACACTTCACGAGACCTTTAAAAGTGTGCAAGCTCCCTACTCACAAGGAAGTAATTATGTTTGCTAGTCAACAACACAAAATTAGTTTGTTCAGAGTTCTTTCCAGAGTTTATTAAGTTCCTCCTGGCAATTTCAGCTCAGGTGCATCCCTCCAACGCACTCTCCTCTCACTTCACGAAATTTTCCAGCTTTATCAGGCAGGTGCACAAGACCTTCACAAGAAGATTCCTCCCTGCATTTCTCCCATGCTTACATTTGCTGCCATACCAAAGACAAATCAGTGTTAAATATATAAATTTTTTCTTGGCAATTTTAGAAGCTTCTCCCTCAAGAAATCTTGGAGGCAGATTCCTTGCAACTCAAGGACGGGCAGATTTTATCCATTAAAGATGGGATGTAAATGGAGGCAACCTTCCACAACATCCCCCCCTCCCCACATATACATACATTTCCAGCCTGGTTTCTGGAGTGCAGACAGAGAATCTCATTAGGAATCTAATATAATAAGGGCATGTAGATACTGGGGTTGGGGGTTGGAAATCAGATTAGCTTCATTACTTTATTCTGCACCTCACAGCGCTTCTGCCAGTGGACAATTGCATTAGATCAGAGAGGAGATCAAAAGGCAAAAACTCCCCAGAAATGCTGCTGCTCATTGTCTGAGACAGGAATGGGAAAAGTGCACTGTTGGAGGACACAGACCCACGGTAGATTCCAGATACATTTTGAAAGGGCAGTAGTTTTTTTCTTTGAACTTTGCCTATTAAGCTTTTGGTGTTTGTAAGGCCAGTCTAGATTCCAATGCACAGAGACATGACAGAAACTTGTTCAAGTGTAAGCAAGTGGACACCCAAAGAGCCATGAGGGAGATGATGATACTCCAAGTGCCAGACAGGTCCCACCTGCAGAGCTCTAGTGCTTCAGTCACAATTATCTTTTCCATAGGCACTTTTGTTCTGGACACCTTTCAGCTTGGAAGCAACAGCTCAGTTGAGTTCTCTGCTTCAGCAGGGGTAACCTGAGAGAAGAACACAAGGGAATGTTTGCCACTTGCCTTATAAAACAGTAACAGCCTAGTCCAGTTCAACACCCTCCAAGAGCAGTCTTCCCTTACCAGTTCTGAGGGGACACAGTGGCCACAGAGGTAGCTGAACTGGCTGCCCTCAGTTACTTCTGTCCACACAGTCAAGGTCTGATGTAGTTCCTTCAGCTGTGAGTGAAGCCCAGACTCCCACCTCATCTCATATCACACCTTGCCTGGCAGTGGAAAGGGGGCTGAGTAGGACTTCTTGGCACAAGAAATGCCATGTCCTCAGTAAAACACTTTAGCATGCTCCTGAGTTGCACTGAGGAACCAGTCACCGTGGACTGTTGCTGTTGTCAGCAAAGACCACGGAAGATGGTGTTCAGCAACTTCTACTTCACATCTCTAGCTTCCCTTGAAAGAATCCAGACAGATCAGAGAGCAAATTTGAAAGACTGACTTGGGCAAAAGCAGAGTAAGACATCCCTGGAGCTCAGTCAGGGCAGGTAGGCCATGCTGGTTGTATCTAAGAACGTTGGATGCACTGTCAAATCCCAAAGCGTTAGTTTTATCCTCTTTCATTTGCTAGCACTGTGCACATATCTTCTGCACAGTTGGTGGGGTTTTTTTCTTCCACTGCTATTTTCTTCTTCATTACTCCTTATGGAAGTTCTGTAATTTAGGCAAGAAAAATAAATGCTGCATGCTAAATGCTACCCCTATGACAAAAAGTCTACCCTCTACATATCATAGAAAGGGAAATAAAAGGGGAAAAGAAAAAAGGAAAAAAAGGGAAATGAAAGGGGAAAAGAAAGTTGTTACACAGGTGATTAAATCAGAAATATAAAGTGGATATACAACTTATGTTAGAAACTAGGTATTGCTTGTGAAAACATGTTGTAAGGAAGTAAAAGCACTATCAACTGCATAATGCTCACAGGATCAGCTTACTCATACTGCGATACACTTGGTGAAAGTGTTACAGAAATCCTGCATTCTCATTATTTCTTTAATATTCTTATTATATTCTTCAATATTCTTATATCAAAGTTCTTATTATTTCTTCAATATTTAATCAAATGTCAAAATTCAAAAGCATCCAGCCATTTGTCCTAGAAATAGAGATTTTTTTAATACTCCATTTCGTGGTTCATATTCCAACAGTTTTCAGTTTGCAAACAAAAGAATCACAAACTAAATCTATAAAAACTTAAAAGGGTTGTTTGCATAAATAAAGAGGTCATGCTGTTTATAATTTCTATTTCCTGAGACTATAACTTCCTCTAGAATGCAAAAGGAATACAAGTTTTCATAGGTCACTCCAAGTTCACATATGCTGCAAAATTGCTTGATAATTTAGTAACATAAATGAACATATACTTTAGTACTCAAGTGCCCTCTTGCCTCATATTCTATGTCTTTCAATACAATTTTACCTAGACCAAAAATTCTTCCCTAATTTCAAAATAAATATCTTCGTTCAGAAGTTTTATCCATTCAGCAAGTACCCAAAAACATCCTCGGTTTGTCCCAGCCCTTTTATTTATTCCTGTCAAATTCCTCTCCTATTGAGAAATTAAGAGTTCAGTTCTACAGTTGGCTCTTATTGCCATTAAAGGTACACCAGTAAAGATTTTATTATCATGAGTGAAAATACAACTGCTTCTTCAGAAACACATTTGCAGATGACAGAGAAACAGAAGATATTAGAAAAAAACACAAGAGAAAAACCTGAGCACTCAGGGGTAAGAAAAGACTAAACAAAGACAAGTTGCTTGAGGCAGTCAATAACACAAATACTCCAATAATAATGACTGCAATAGGAAGTTTTTTCAAGCGGCTTTTTCACAAGGCTATACAGAAAAATCTATATTGCAACTTTTACTGTCAGAGGTATCTGTTTATATATTATCCCATATTTTCAAAGGTCTTATAAAAAGCATGCTTTAGGGTTTCCACAGGCATCATGTACTTTATCCCTACCCTATCAATACCAATCAAATAGAAAATATTTTCCCTGAATTCCTCTCATGCTCCCTTCTCTCCTTGTTTCCAGGAACATGTTGGAAATACCACAATTTGCCTGTGTGTTAACTTCTGAAGTGCCAGAAAGGGCTTGAAGGCAAGATGTACTGATAAGGAGAATTCCTTTCTTAAAAGCCCAAGTCATTGGGCAGCTTTAATTAAAAATAGTATTGATTTTTTTCCATTGCTTTTAATGACAGCCACTAGTCTGTGACTTCCATTGTTAGCCATTGACAGTTTAAGTAGTGAAACAAAGGGCATTTATACAGCACTTAGTGCAAAATTATGACTGATTAAAAAGTCATTTGTCATGGTAACAGCATCTGCTTAGACTTTGCAAATTTTTAAATGCAGTCTTGCACGCACTGTGTGGGAAGGTGTGGTACATGCAAGTCTTCACAGCCATGTCCCTCAGCAATTTCACTGCGTTATTAAAGTGCCATGTGAGTCACGTTTTTTGAGCAGATGTTCATTTCTCACAACATTTGCTTGAAGAAGTTGGAGCTCTGCTAAAGCTTCAGTGTTTGACCACACAGGGAAATGTAGTAGCAACCTGTGATCAAACCTTCCAAACATGTTACAAGTCTTAGAAAATAATCCAGTATTTAACTGGGATTTTAAAATATTTAACTCACAGTTGCAGTTCTTCCATTTTCCTGTCTTTTCCAAGGCAGAGACTTGCCTCCAGATGTGCCAAGGGTGCTTAGCAAATCCAGGTGCAGAAAGCCAGCTTAGTTAAAGCAATGTTGCTCAATTGCTCTCAGTAGAGCATAGTTACCAGTATCCAAATGCGAGTCCAATGGAGATACAAGCAGAATTTTAAAAATCATCTATCTATATTAATTAGTGATACTTACTTCCTAATAACGATAATATTGTAGTTTGCATACAAACATCTACAGAAATGTCACTGACAGTCACTGTGCAGGGCAAAGCTGAAAGAGATTTGAGAAATTTGAAGGACACTGAGCATAGAAATGACAGTGCATGGTATTTGGATATTGCCCTCAGGCCAGTGTCAGATTCTGGGGCAAACAAGCAGTGTGCAGTCTTATTCTTCTGCATGAGTACACAGAGGGTTTTATATTTGTTAATTCCTTTAAAAGAAGATCCAATTGCATATTCTAGACCATTTCCTTTTCATCATACACATATTGGAACCTTCAATCATTTCCTGGAGGCATTTGCCCACTATAAACTGAGCCTAAATATTATTTCCAGAGATGGGTGGCATGTTTTGCACTATTTCCTCTCCCTTTGTCTGGAAATTGTTGGGAAACATTTTTTTTTTCAGAAAGATTCACATTCACTGTTCCTGGGTTCTTGACTGCTGTCTCTAAACTGGCATTTTTAACAGATTTCAGATCAAGCTCCAGAAAGTACTTTGTCCACAAATATATGCATATGTATATATTTCATAAATTTGCACTGTTTACCCTAGACATGGCAAAAATGTGTTCCTACTTCTATTTTCTTGTACTTTTTGCCCAGGTTTCACCTTTTCTTCTCTTCAAATAGATGCTGTAGTATTGGCCCTTTCTCAGCCTTCACTTAAGATCAACTTCTCCAGTAACCAAGAAGTTTTGAGGAAGAAGAGAGTCTTGTAGCTCAAGAATTTGAAAAACACAGGAAGAAAGAACACTATTACTCATAAAGCACAATTATTTTTGTAGTGAGATTAGAGAGTACATAGAGAGATTAGAGATCATATACAGTCAGTATAGCTTTTGAGCAGACAGTTTTAGGCCTCTAAAGTGCTGTTAAAATGAATTTGAGCCAACAGGGAGTACTTCTACTAAGCCAGCACTTTATGCCATGCTAACAATGAGGTTTTGATTTCTAGTCAATCACTCTAGAGTCAGTCTTATTCTACATATTTTTTTTAGAAATTCATGTTCATTAGTGTAGAGATACATAGGCCAACAGGGAGGTGTTTTCTCCCTACAGTCAAGGACCTTGATTAATATTATTTATAAAAATATTGTACTTCCCCTTTCTCACAGAGGTTACAGATAGAAATTAGTTCAGCTCCTTTATTTGCTGCTTTATTTTTAAAAAATCAAACTGCCTGATACTCATATTAAGTTGTTAGCAACTCCAAATCCGTAAGAAGAGGGGAGATGAAAACTCCAAATGGCCAGTGAACATTACATTAATTTGTTAGCAGCAAAACTATGGTCAGACTCAGAAATATTTGGGTCTGTTGTAACATCTGGGAATGTATTCTTACTGTTTTCTCCCCATATCTGATTCCTGAGAAGGTTTTTTTTGTGCTCTGGTCCTCAGACAATTTACCTGCTAGAGTCACTGCAGATTACAGAACCAAAATTTGCCTGAAATTCATAGCTCTCTTAAAGGTGGGTGCATTCCCATTCCTGACAAGAAGACTGGCCTTAAAAATTCAGTATAGTTCCTCAGTGGCATGATTTTAAATAATTTCCAAGATATAAAAGATATTTTTCCCTATTAATGTGAATTGAAATAGCTGAATTATTTTGACTAAGATTTTCTGAAGCCTTTTCTGAGCTTTTAGCATGTATTAAAGTGTCAAATTTTAGTTGTTAGTAGCTAACTCAAATGAGCAACAATCTCAATATTTGATATAGTTATAAATAACTAAACACTGAGTTTTAGAAGGATTAGCAACTGTAATACCAGCAGTCATAGCTGATTCTCCTGCAATCTACAACAGATTGTTGCTTGGAAGTTTTCTAGAAATTTTGGCCTAGATTTTAACTTAATGGTAACTGACTTACGTGCCATAAAAATTCATAAGATATGGAAAACAGCAAATGAATCCTTTGTAAGTGAACTGTAATTATGTATATTTTGTATGTGGTGAAGAAACTAACCATGTAAATGATGACAGCTAATTATATACAGCTCTCCTGGGCATCAGTATCACTCTCCCTGACAGCATACTCCTCTTTAAGGGTTTTCCTTCTTTGTATATAGGCCACTATTTCTGAACATTCCTTAAGGGAATTATGCTGTTACCTTTGCACTGGTTAAATGAAAACTAAATGTTTTTTATCAAAGAAATCCTTAGTGTAATCTAACTAATTTCTCCCTTATTGTGCTAATGAGTCAAATCCAGCTCTTCTTCTTACTGGTGTCAAGCCAAACTAATTCCAGTGATTTCAATGAAGTTGCTATGGATTTACACATGCAAGGCTGTCAGTTGATATTTGGCTGCTGGTTTTGCTCCCCTGGGAATCTCCCCTGGAGATTACAGCCTGCAGAAGGATCAGTGAATCATACTGGGTCAGAGCAGGGTCTGCCATGAGTGGGTGGGGGAATGCTACATGTGAGAAATTAGTCCTAAGTAAACCCTTTAAAGTCTCCTGTGGAAGAATTTCTTCCAACTTCTTCCAACTTGAAGGAAGGGGGAAGTGGGCATGGGGAGAAGTGGAAAGGAAGGATAAAGAAGGTCTCTTCACAAAAATCTGACTTGCAAGATTTCTTGCAGAAATGATCGGTGTTTTGGAATACATTTGAAAAGATGTCTGGAGACATTGTGTATAGGTGGCCACAGTGATTTTGACAACCCTGCATCTTTGGAGAATTGTTAATTTCCAAACCTGTTCCGACTTTGCACAGACAACTTTCTCTAGACTTTCTCTAGGTTAAAAGCATGCAGAAGAATCTACACTGTTAGGGATTACAGGAGGACTAAAGACAGTACAAGGTGCAGTGCTTGTGTGTAGATTTGTTGTGAACTTCAAAGATAAAGATTGAGATTATGCTCTCTCTCTTCTTCTCTGGTCCTCTTGAATTTATGGAACTGGACAGAGAAGGAGATGGGGATGATACTCACCTGTATTATTTAATGGTTAAAAATTGCTCATGCTGATCTTGGTAGGTAATTTCCTGTCATTGCTATTTTTGTGATCCACAAGGAGAAAATCTAATTTGAAGCATTTGCTGAACAGTCCTTACTGTAAACATTCTGTATATGCAGTGCAGGTAGTCCTTTACACAACTCTGAACCTTGCCATGTTGCAATAACACATCTGATATAACTCTCACTAGTACCACATGAGATAAGAACTGAATGGAGATGCATACACATAAATACATGTGAATGGTGTCTCTTGGAGGCCTTGCAATCTCTGAGATTGCTTGTCAGAGACCCTGCATTGCTAATAGATTTTCTGTTTCTCAGTGTTTCTCCAGCTTCTCTCCTTGAGCCCCAGAGGCCTGTGGGGAACCCAGACACCTCATTTTTTGCTAGAAATGCAACAAAGTACTCTTAATGAATCCTCATGGTAAAACCAAACAACAGGGTTGCATCTCTTCATAAAATTGTTTCTGTATTTCTGATATTGTAAAGGATCAATGATTGAACTTTGCTTTGTCCCTTGCTGTCAAAGCCACTTCTGTGCTGCCCAGGCAGCCTGTTCTCTTCACATGTGCAAGACCAAACCCAGCATTAAATGTGGTTTCATTCCGAACTGCATCCTGACCCTGTCACTTTCCATAAGGCAAGTCCAGTGAAGCACTTCTTCCATTTGCTCTTGTTCCTGCAGTCTTGATAATTTCAGACTTTCTTTGTTAGATGTCTCAAAACCTTCACAAACACTGACCCAATTAAAAAATTATTTGCCTCAGAAGCCCCGTCTTCTTCTCGTGAGCACACATATGTTCTTACCTGATACCCCTACCCCCATTTTTCATAGCAGATTATCTCATTAAGCAGCCATCAGTCCTATAAGTCCTAAGATGTTTGCCAAGGTCACACAGGTAGTTTTCAGCCGAGTCAGGAGTAGTTCCCATCTCCCAATTCCCAGCCCTGTGCTCTAGCTACAATTTCTTTGAAGTGATCTGTACACTCCAACAAACTGTACATTCACAGAACAAACTGTGCATCTTGAAAATTAATACAACCAATTGTGTTCAATAGCAAGACATTTACCTTATATTTATATATATGTCTTATGATTTACAGACTGACTTCCTCATACTTTATCTCAGCCTACACATGATCAACCTTTACAGTGAAGATGGAAATTGCTTCTTAATTTCCAAAGAAATATTTAAACTTGGATTTCTCCTTTCTGTTATAATCTGAAACAGTGAGAAAGATTTGTTGTTGTTGTTGTTTTTTAATTGATAGAGAAGTTCAGCAATCTCAGTGGGTGTAAGTCAATGTTGTTGCTCATATACCAGTGGAGTTACACCATTGGTTCAGATCTATCCAGAATTTTAATGTGGCAGTGTCCCTCGAAAAAAATAAAATTAGAAAATTACTTAAAGACATCAGTTAATCCTAGATTTGGGATACAATGCACATTTGGGGAAGGTTAGAAATGGTATTTAAAAATTAAAGGAAATCTGAGAATGACAGGATCTGAAATCCCTGTATATAATAAAATATGAGGGAGAGAGATACATGATTCTTACAGTAGGTGCTTTGTTTTGTGTATAATGATATCTCAAATTAATTTTCTTTGATGTCTGCATCTTTTTTTGTCTCATGTGAAAGAAGATTTGTTGAGTTTGTGGCATTCACTGTAAACACAGGTGTCTTGGGAGAGCTGCAGGTGTTCACCCTCCTCAGCTTATTCTAGTCCCTATGGGTATGGGGGACGGCGGGAGGGGAATTTGCCTCACCAGAAAAATATTTTCTGCATGACCTTGAAAATAATGTGTAAAGCTCTGAAGCATGTGATTATGCCTTGGCATGTGAGCAGTACTTGGCCAATATACGACCCAAATGTGGTTTTCAAGTGCAGTCACTGGGCTTTTCCTTTAGTGTTTGTCTTTATTTGTTATTCTTTTTGCTTTACTTATGGTAAAAAAGGGATTTGCACGTGTGTCAGTATTCACTGATATCTCCCTTCTCTAATCAGGAAGATTTCCTGTACCAGCTCATCCTTTAGATATTACAGAATGATTTAATACAGACGTAGAAGATGAAGCCTGGAAACTTGGCCTGTTTTACTTCCTTTGGCACATCCTCATTCTATCTTGATGTCCCTATGCAGACAGAAAAGGAAATTTTGCACAGAAAGAGGAAAAAGCTCCCTTTCTCTTCTCCATTCATCAGCCCTTTGGCCAAGTAGAAACAGAATAGGCAGATTTGCTCAGAACACTGAGTTAGGATGATTTCTTAGCTGAGAAGGCAGCTAACCCATGCAACTGTGACAAAATTCAAGCCATGCAGCAGAGGACAAAATCCATCTGATTTTTCTTGTAATGTCTCTCTTGCACATCCTTCTCCCAGGCACCAGGTCTTCCTCTGAACCCAGTATTATTCAGGAGGAGACATAGGTGCTGGAAGCAGGGGAGGAGCAGGGTCACAGGGACCTGGGCTGCTCCTGGGATGTGGACACCCCAGAGAGCAATGCCCGTGTGGGGCAGAGAGAGGAAGATTCCTTTCAGAGCACTGCTAATGATCTGCAGAGGAGCTGCACAGCAGTCATTTCACAGATACGATGGCAGGTCACCGCGACAGATGTTCCCAACATATGTGGAGAATTAATTACCCACTAGTAAACAAAATCTGTGATGCGGAGAGTCATTTTGTCCAAATTTCTTTCGATTTTGCTGTTATTAGGAGCTTAATTTTTCTTGATCAGCCAGACCCTCTTGAATTAAAGTGTTCCTTAATGGGCTGTACTGAACATTTTCTGAAGTGAAGTGTGGAGGAAAGTGGCGAGGAGTGGGTCAGGGGAGATGAGTTTAGTTGGAAGTGTTGATTGTGAAGCTGTACCATAGTGAGTGATTAGTCGATTATTTGATTAAAAGATTGGATGCCAGTCATATGTTTTTTTAGGAAAAAAATCTAATTGTTAACTTGCATTCAACAGCCTCTGCTTAATTTTAGAACATCCAGTAGAATGCCTAAACCTTCTAGGGAAAGGATAATATTTCGAGAGAAAGAGCTTTTGACAAAAGGTTTTATTTTCCTTTTCCGTCAATATTCTGAATGTGTTAATGTCTCAGGGCCATATTGTGCCATTGATTTTTAGGCAGAACTCCCCATTTAAATCAATGGCAAAATCTGCTTAAAAAAAAAAAATCAATGGCATGATATGGCTCCAGGACATTAGAATGAAATTCTTATATTCATGACCCAGATAACAAATCAGAAGGCCATAAATCCCCTGCTGTTTCTTAAAACTCATTCAGTCCATCAATACTTGTAAACTAAATAGTGCATGGAAATGAACATACTTTAATAGAAGGATATCGAAGATCAAAATGTTTAGCTATTTTTGGTTGATTGTAGTCTCATAAATTATCCCCAGTGTCTCAGTTCTTGACACATTGCTTAGGATTTGGGCTCACCTTTCTATTTTGGTCCACAAAAAGTAAATTGATATCACTGTCCTGCTGCTTATTCTAAGACACTTAATGTTTCTCAATTTTTCACAATCTCAAATTAATTGTTTTCATGTCTGTCAAACAGGAGAGCTAGGTTTATAGTACTGGTTTTCAGATGAATGTGAAGAATCACATCTCTTTGAAACACTGAATTTGACATACTTTGTAAAATCTTGGGCCCACAAACAAGAACTGTGGTTTAGCTTCATTTTTTTTATTCTAATCCACAACATAAAAGTTCATCATACTACTACTGACAGATGAAAAAGAAAAATAAAAATTGTAAAGGAATGGTAGAATCCCTTACTTTTGGCACTAAGCATTAATAGGGTTTTTTAGCACCACTTATTCCTCAATTTGGAAAACTGGAAAGGTTTATGAGACCCATGAACTGCTGCTGAATACATCAAGATGCCTGAATTTCCCTGCCACACTGACAAAATTCAGGTACAGAAAGAAGCTCAGGTTCCAGCAATGGAGAGAAGTTAAACTGACAGAAATTTGCCAAAACAGAACAAATGTTCAAGTGAAATTGAGGAGCACTAACATCATTATCATCAGAAAAGAGTGACTGAGGTGTAGTGATATAGCATCAAATCTTGACTCTGCTGTGAATTTCAGTTTTATTAAGTAATTTAGCCTATCTTTGACTTTCATCCTTTTTAAATTTTTCCTTACAAATAACATTTTTCTATCTCACTGCTATTTGCAAAGGACTTTGAGAAATTGCAACAAAAGTCCCCATAAAAATCTAAACTGTTTTTATCAATCAATTCAGAATAATTAAATCACAAAATAAATTGTATCCACACTCTCCTTCTAAAGTACCATTTGTATACATGTATACAAATATATATATTTTTTTATATATAATGTATACAAATATATATATATATTTGTATACGTGTACATTTTCCAGATGTGAATGGGCTTGTGTTTGAACTTTAAAAGATAGTACTGCAGTTGAGGGATTTATATTCCCAAAGGGTATCTGTGCTGCAGCGTTAGATGGAAATTTAGATCCTGTGTGGTCCTTAGACAGCTCCACACAAATCCCTGCACACACAGATCTCTTAGGTGTGAGGCCCCACAGAAAGGCACAGACTGAAGGTGGAGGGCTGCAGATAAACAAACCTGTGATGATGTGTGGGTTGAAGCTCTACCTTTGTAGGGTAGAGATGTGAGCTCAGTTCAGCAAAGTTCACCAGCTGGGCTGGTGAACTACTGCGCTGGACCAGTCACTCCAAGTAGTCAGAGTGCTGCTTCCCACCCTGGTTATCATCACTTGGATTAGGATGTCTGGGATGCAGTACATCTAAGAGACAACTAACAGAGGGGAGGAATTCATGTAACAGTTTCAGAGATAATTGTGGCAGTGGATTTCCCCTCTCTGCGTTGGGGGGGTTTCAGCTGAGCATTGCTTATGTATAGAACATGGTTAAAAAGAGTTCAAGTGTGTAAATCAGAGAGTGTTTGTGTCACAAACTAACAGAAGATTCATGAGCCACGCTACCCCTCAAGTCTCTGTAACATGGAAATGCAAGTTTTACTTAGATCACTCTCATGTTCTGATAGACCTTACATGTAAAAGAACACAAAACCTCTGTGAAGTATTATTGGTTCAGAATAACCTTGCAGTGAATTCTATACTCCGTTTCCTCTTCCTGGATCGAAAGACTTCACACTACATGCAGAAAACATATTCAGCAGCAGGCGGAAAGTTATAAGTCAGAAAATGCTTACATATGTCAGTGACGAAGACAGAAAACACCCTGCCTAAGAAAGGTCTACTTTTTATTTCATTTCTTACTCTACTTATTGATTTTCTGACTATTTTTTCTACAGAGCTGACCCATCACAGAAAGTGCAGATCTCTGAATAAAGGTACATGACATATGACTGCAGTTGGTATTAGTTTTCTGAGACCAGCACTCATATATTGACAGTTGACTTTTGTCTAGGTAAGAGCTCTATGTGTTACATGTTTCCTTTCTTCAATATACCTCATTTTCCAAAGAGCTGAAGTCCATCTGCAAAAAACTGTGCTGAGAGTAACAGAAATCTGTTTTCTCTTTGAAAGGAAGCTTGTGTGTTTATGTGTATGTGTATGTAAACCTATTGGTTTTAGATAAGAAAGAACCCAGGGTGCTTGCATTACTGAAATAATGGCTCATTAATTAAAAGTGAGAGTACATACACATCTAAAGAGTAGGTCTAAGCTTGCCATTTGCATTCACAGGAAGCTACAGGGCTACTGGAATGAAGAGGGTCTACTCACCTGACTACAGGTTATAGGTGTGATCTGCCAGTAATCAGTTTGATCTGAAAAGTAAAGTGACCCTAAGAGAATTTTCAGCAATTCACAATCTATCACAACTACAGCTTCACTTCCTAGCTCTCCTATTTGTAGAAAATAAATGTTTGACACAGACAAAATCTAATTATTAGTTGGACACTCTTCAAATCACACCAGATTAAGACCTCAGAACTTAACAAGCACCACCATTACTTCTGCCTGCAAAACCCTCTTCACCCCTGAAAGCCTTTCCTCATGACAGAGTATTCTCCGTGTGTGTTTATTTTTTCAGCCTGTCTTCTGCCTTATTAGGTATGCAGTAAATAAAGGTTCTGTGTTTTATGGTCTTGTAAGCATATGAGTGATATTTAGTGCATAATGATACTACTTAAAAAAAGTGCAACATCAGTGAAATCCTGCTTTCCGTTGATATTTGTATTTGAAGTAGCACAGCCTAACCTAGCCATGATGACATCCAACATATAATTCTGAAGTCATTATTAAAGCACTGATCTTGGAATTATTATCTAAGTAAGAAAGTCATAATATATTGGAATAAAGTTTGTAGACGATTGATTATCTTTGATTATCCTGAGTCCCTCTCCACTGTAGAATTTTATTCTGGCTCCATTATTCAAAATGCCAGCTAATAATATTAATATGCCTTGCCACATTAGTTCCTAATATTTGCTTACTGTCTGTGAATACAAAAAGAAATTAAATGTTAGTTACAACTGAAAACCATCTCAAATACTTTAAACAAAACAGCAAGGACTTAAAGACCAAGCATGCAGCTGAATATTCTTACTTAGTTCCTCTGAATTTTCAGGAGTGTCTGTGATATCAGACTCACACTTCAACAGACAGCAATATGGACTTCATCTGCATTAATTTATTATTTCAAGCAACAAATGATTAAAACAATTTTCTGGTTAATCAAAACTGGGCTTTGTAACCATCCATGTGAGATCAGAATTTTTAATCACTCTGCACAGGTTGTAGCAATATGAAGAACAAGATTGAAAAATCAATTTTATAAGAAATATCTAGCAAATAAAATCTGAATCTCATTCAGATGCAGGATCACTGTGAAGTATCAGTGATTCCATAATTGCACACGTGAAGCTTTTTTGCTACTTTCTTTGAAGTCTTTTCTTAGTAACAGAGAAAGTTGACTTAAAATTACTACTGGTCCTAATCAGTGTGGCTGTTTCTATGATGTCAAGAGCACACAGAGAGTGATCATCCTGTCATGACTGGAGCTATGGAAGGAGGAGTTGGACACAACAGAAAGGCTGAGAGGATCAGTTTAGATCTCAGAGATCACAGGAATGCTGTGACCCAGTCACTCTCTGATGCAGATCAGGGCTCTGGCCTCATGGTCATACACACTGCAAAAGTCATTTGCAGTTACTCAAGCTGTGATTAAAATACACTTCTGCATATGCATTCTGTTCATGGTATGAGCATAGTGGGACGCCACCTAAAGATGATGAAGCCCAAGATGATGTCTGTCTCTCCTTATGTAGTTCTGCCAGGGAATTTTCCCAGCAGCAGTTCAATTAAGCAGCAGCAGAGATGGCACAACCTGGCTTTGTAAAAAATGGCAAATGAGTCAGCCCAGATCTAAACCACAGGTCCTGCAAGTCTGGCTTAGTGATTTCAGGTTCGTGCCGTGGGTGGTGTTTGACAGCTACTGGCTGGAAACACGTCATCAAGATGAGAAGCAAGGAATGTCTCACCTTGTTACTCTCAGTGCTCCTACCTGTGCCGTGTCTACTTGCAACAACTCTTTTGGAAGCCCCACAAAGTACATCAGATTTGGTAGGGCAGCAACTGGCAACCCTGTAGACTGACATAACCCCACAGGGGTGCCTGACCTAAGCTTATGGGGTCCAAAAGCTGCACCAGGGTTTTGACCTCTTCTTCTTTTAAAGGAGCAGAAAATACAGGAGAGGGACTGTCTGGGATATCTAAATCCCTAAACACCTCTTGTGAGTGTCACAGTGAAAGTGACTGAATGACCAGCTGCCTGCTTGCTAGGACTTGGAGCTAAAAGAGTGCTTTGAGACTGGGGATAGTCAGTGCTAAAACCTGCTGTCTTGGATTCAAGCACTGGAAAAAGGTCTGTTTGCATTTGGAGTGTTAAGAGTGCAATGTTTAGGTGAACTTAGTGAGGAAGGGTTGTGGGATTAACTAAGCTGAGCGTAATAGATCTCAAGTATTCCTTATAAAATGGAAAATGTATTTAACTGAAAAATGTACAATACTGCTACTGCAGGTCTTACTTCTTTAGTTAGGTACTGCATAATTAATCTATATGAAAACCTGCAACTGTGTCTAAAGTGCACTGGAATTAAACTACTGTTCCTGCAGAAAGGGGTATTATTTAGTAGCATTACTGTGTTAATATTCTTTTATAAGGTTGAGCTGTTAAATCATAATCAAAATTCCTGCTCAAATTGCAGAATTACTGTAAGAAATCATTCTTAAAGAATCTCTTAAGAGATTCCATAAAGGAATTGCAAGTAGAAGAGAGTCTGTCTTTTCTGTACAGTACAAGATGACTCTGTATGGTACTTGATCAATGACATTGTCTAGTCCCATTTAAAAGTGTACAAGAAAAGACTATTTAATAAAACACTGTTTAGTTTCCTGATGCTCTACTCCCAAATTTTACCTGCAGGTATCTGTGTCTTTGGGTTTTTCTGCTATGGAAACAGACAATATAAATTTGTAGGTAACACATTTGGGTCTTACTTTCTACTTTCAGTTATTTTAGATTAAGGCTCTGGAGCGTGTCCAGAGAAGGACACTGGAGATGGTGAAGGGTCTGGAGCACAAGGCTTTTGAAAAGTGTCTGGGGGAGTTGGAGTAATTTAGCCTGGACGAAGGAGGGTCAGGGGTGACCTTAGTTGCTCTCTACAGCTAGGGGGGATCAGCCTCTTCTTCCAAGTAGTAGGTAAAGGACAAGAAGAAAAACCCTCAAGTTTTGCAGTGGTAGGATTGCATGTTGAGAAAGATGTCTACACCAAAAGGGTTGCCAAGCATTTGAACAGGCTGCCCAGAGAAGTGGCAGAATCACCATCATTTAGAGGCATTTAAAAGGCATCTTGAAGGGGCATTTGGGGGCAAGATTTAGTGGTGGACTTGACAGTGTTAGGTTAATGGTTGGACTTGATGATCTTAAAGGTCTTTTCCAACCTAACCAATTCTACGATTCAATAATTCTAGCTGAGTCTATTTTCTTATTGCTGGTAAAAAATTGGTTACAAACAAGCCTATGAAAAACCTTGATGTGTCAAACTTCAAAGGAATTAATCATGAATGTCTGTCTTTTCTGTTCATAATTTAAAAAAAAAAAAGGCTTAGGTTACCTGAAAGGATGAAATAATTTACAGAACAAGTTACCTAATGGTAGTACAATTTTCTAATTAGTTGCAAGTTCAAATGATATCAGTATTGGTTTATGCTTCAGGGCATGAACAGCACTGAATTAACTGAATAAACTTATTATAAACTGGTAATTAATGATAATTATAAAATGGAAAGAAGAAGAGTGATATGATTGGCTAATAAGAGAGGTGAACACTGAAATTAATACAACATAATTTCCTGCTCAGTACATGTTAGCCTTGTAACTAAATTAACATAAGTAATTTCAAAGCATTTTATAAGAAAACTTTATAACTGCAATGAGGCATTATGGTGCATTAGTTCATGCCTTGTTGCATTGATGGTAGTCAGCTGTGGTATTTGTTTATGCTTAATGTGTTGGCTGAATATCACTGATAAATCTAAATGCTAATGAATGCACACAAAAATCATATTTAAGGCATAAATATTCTTTTTTCCTCTGTACCAAAAATCTGAAAAATTAAATTTTGCAGATACTGATAGGCCTTCTGAGCTAGAAATCAGACAGAAGAGGACAGTAGAAACTAATCAAGGTCAATAGCTAAGTACTGTGGCTTCACTAACTGAAACTGAGAAAACATGGTGATGTTCCTGCCAAATCCTTTCAGAGGAGTGACAATCTGGCAGAAGCAGGAAAGCGGAACAAAGTTTTGTACACATTTGATTTTCGCTTGTGTATCTCAAGTCATTACAAAGCTGTGCATTTGAAGTACCAAGAGCACATATTTAATGGACTGTAAATGACCTATTTGCATATACTTTTCAGAAGTATAAAGGTATCATTAACTTACTGCTGACCAGCCACCTGAGGTGAGTAGGAGAGAGATCTTGGCTTGCTGGGTCACTGGGCAGTTCTCATAATGATGTTTTTTGCCTTAGTGCTTCGTTGCAATATTGCATTGACTGCAGGTTCATGTTCCACAATAGTGCTTGAGTCATGCCTTTTCTGCTGTAGAACAAGAAGAACCATTTGGTTTGCTTCTGTGGATATACCCTTTCCTCAAGGATTGTCATGATCCAAGGAAGCTCAGGTGGAGCAGAGCAACAATCAGAACATTTGCTATACTGAAAAACATCTCTTCTTGGTACCAGGAACATTTAATCAATTTTTACCAATTTCTGACCATTGCTACTGCTAAAAACTAATGACTAATAAAAACTTTCTCTTTGAAATGAAGGGTCAAAATAGTCCATTTCAATATCAGAAACAGATGTTTCAAAACACATAATTTCATTTCAGTGCTTTCTATATGAAGCTGTTCCATTTGAAGCAATGTCTCATATATGAACAAACTTTTCAACTTCTTTGAAAAAAGAGTAAAAGAGTCAGAAATAAAGTGTTCTATTCACCATAAATTGACAATTTCCCACTTTTTGATTCACAGTTATTATTTTTGAGAAACAATTTATGCAAACAACACAAAATTATTATTTACACAGTTCTAACTCTCAGATTAAGAGATGCAGAAAACAACAGCACTTCCACTATGCGTCACATTACTCCTAAAGTGGCTTTACTATCTCCATTTCACTCAGCAGAGGAGAGGTACAGACGTTGAAAAAGTTGTGGTTTTTCACTCTTTAACACCCTGACCTCCAAACCTCAATGGAGTTACTTGGAAATCAGTATATAAATGTAGGCAACTTAGCAAATGCCACAAAAGAAGCCTCAGGAAACCTTCTGTGGTCTATTTCCTCTGAAAAACGAAGCTGGCATTTTTAAAGGAAAGATTTTACTTAACAACTCTGATCCATTCCCAGAGCAGGTTCCCCATGAAGGGGATTGGATGACAACTTTGTTGCATTAAAGAGTTTATTATTAGAAGACCTAAATAAAAGACACTGAAGTTAGGTTGCAAGAAGTCTCATTTCTGCTTTTTTTGAGTTCTTTGATTCACCAGCTTTGTGCAACATTTCTGTATGACTTGATATTGAACTTCTTCCTGTGTAAGGTGTACACTAAAGGTCTGATTTTTCTCTAATAAACTTCCAAGAAAGTCTTACACAGTATCTGCAGGTGAGTGTGTAAATTCAGTGTAACTCTGCAACATTCTCTGTTTTTTACTGTGTTCAGTGCTTGGATTTCCTGTGTGCATCCAGTTGTGAATGTGCAGATCATGCATGAACCATTTTAGAGACTGGGAACGTGGCCTCTACTTCATGACTAATTAATCTCCCCAGGGGCTGTCACCGATGCACAACATTGTGATTTCAAAGAATTTATTGCAAGTAAATGCATATCGAGACACTGAACCATCGTGTTTTTAAAGACTTTTTGAAATCTGTTGCAGAAGGAAAAGACACTTTGGGGTTGAGCAGTGAAAAAAGCAGCACTGAGAATATAGGTCAAGACATTAATATAAATTTGATCACTTCCTTTTTATTCACCAACATTCCTCACAATAAATCAGATCACCTCCTCACCCACACACCCCCCGCACACTTCACCCTTCCTGTCCTGATTTCGGATCACCGAATGTAAATCTGTGACAAGGGTATCTATATATAATATTAATGGTGCTGAGGAGTGTTGGTGTGAAGCGTGAGTACTTGCCAAGTAAGGAGTGATCAGAGCAGAGCTGTTCATCCTCTGCAGCATGCTCTACATCATCTGCAGGACAAATGTAACATCATTAGGCAAAAAAAGGCAGCCATTCTGCAAGGAAATGGCTAAGTTGGAGGTACCAATCAATCTCACCAAGCGAGGTTCCCTGTGATACTGTCAGAAGCAACGGGCAAAACAGATTGCAGTGTAGATCACGGGGTGGCTAAAAAAAAAAATAAATAAAAGAAAAAAAAGAAAAGAAAAAGCCTATAAAACACCAACCCCAAATCCCCATCTCCTCTACCCCTCTCCTTATTCCTTACCCCATTTTTTTTAATATTAACTCGTGTGACTAGTTGCCCCTGATCACAATCTGTTTACCAGACTGTCCAGACTTGGCTTCTTTGTGCTTAAATCACAGGAGTAAGAACTAATATTTAGCTGTTAATTTAGTAAGGTACAAAGCAGGTGCTGAAGGCAGGATCTATCAGTATTGCAATGGGTTGTATTAAAGTCAATAGACATGAATTGTGAGCTTAAAAGAGTCATTAACATGCTCCTGAAAAGAAGTTACAATAAATAAATAAAAAGTAAGCTAAAGCAGTTCCTGTTATCATCATTATTTAAACCCAAATTGCAATTAAATCATTTTCGCAGATATTTCCAAGACTTACTGATGTTTTACCTTGATAAATGTCTGCTTTTAAGTTACAGTTTTCTCTGTATCTGTGCCTGTACTTGAACAAACTGAAGTTAAGGGGAATATTTGTGCTGTCTGCAGTGAACATTGAACAAGACCGATCATGAGACCAAAGGGAGGCAATAACAATCTTTTTGTATGATGCACATCCAATCTGCTTTGCTGGTGAATGGAAAGTAAATGTGATTGTACAGATTATATAATGAAATGTTCCACTAAGCCTTCTGTATGGCCTAAAAAATGTTTATTAGTAAACGACCAGGGAGATAGAGGATATTAATTAACTTCCCATTAATAGTCTCATAAAAAAGAAAAAAAAAAAAGAAAAAAAGAAAAAAAGAAGGACTTGCATTAACATTCACAGGCTGAAGTTCTGCTATTTAAATACAACTGATGTTTCTTTTATCAGGAATTTATTTTAGAAACAGCAAGGGTTAAATCTACCATTTGCTGTTTCTGTTCTTGTATCAAGGTCAGAATGAGCAGGTAGCCCAGTTCACAGTTTGCAGGACTAATAAATCTTTCCAAAGGTCAGCATCTGCAGTCATTATCAACTAATCAGTTTTAATTTGGTTTTTAATATATAAACACTTGGGATCATGTAGAAAACATCATGCATGTTGTTTAAATCTGATTTTTTAAAAAAACATCACTTATTTTAGCCAGTTCATTAATATTAAAAAAAAAAAAAAGGAAATCAATGGCTCATTAAAGCTGCTTACCTTCAAGTCTTTCTTGTTTTCACAAAATATTAAGGTTAGCAATGAGTAGGTACACTACTTTTTTCCAGTGAGGCTTTTATTAGAGCTGCTGCCTCTCTTATGAGACTAATCAGATCAACTGTGGTATAAATCAGGATACATCGATTCACTTGAGAACTAACTTGATCCAACTGACTTTCAACTATTGCAAACATAGTTTACTGTTTAGGCTATTAAAAGCTAGAGAGATAAGAGCAGCAATGCAAAACGTCATTGTACAACATTTCCAAAAAAAGTGTCTGAGAATCTTTTGAGAAACATATTTTTAAAGCACAGTGCTTGAAGGGCTCCAAATTAAATTAGTTTGTGATGTTAAATATTACTACTACTCATCATGCTTTCTTGTCAGAACTAACTTCCAAGAATTCAGCATAATGTCACCGTGTGAATCCTTTACTGCCACAGGATTGCCAGTGTTAAACTGGAAAAGGATGTCACTCTGGTATGCCACTTCACTGCCATGTTATGCACCTAAATCTGAAACTCGGTTTTTCCAAATTATCTGTCTAGATTCTAAAGTCTTAGAGGTTCTTGGACTTGATGTTCCTGTTTAAATGTTAAGCTGCCTTTTCACTTGCAGTAGTTGTGCCTGCACTCACGCACCCCCTTGGAGTCCCAGCACCAGGTGAGAGTAGGTGTGATCTCGGCTGCTAAAGAGGAAGATTTCTTGCTATAGCTGTGGCAGATCTTGCACTCACTGGCAGCTACTGTAGCTAGTGTTATTTTGTGCTCTTTGCCCCCACATCCACCCGTGTCCCTTGCCTGTTGTCTTACACCTGCCTCACCCTTCAGGGACAGTCCCTCCCTGTGTGGGCTGTAGGAGGTGACGGTGCCATCTCCCTGGAGGAAAAGTTGGGGTTGCCAGGCAGCACAGCTTTTCTTTCTTCTAAAGCTGGAGCCTGATTTGTGAATGAATGCACATAACAGCAAATTACTTTTCTGAGCAGAGACTGTTCTGAGAGTTTGGTGGCTTGCCATGTCCTAGGACTATACAAACATTGTAAAATTCAGTAATTATCAATGGAAATATTCAATGTGAATCTACTTCTGACATTTCCCAAAATAGAATAAGACTTCTAAATGAACTCATGAATTTACTTATTTTCCAAATTTTTTTAGTGCAAACAACAGATTTTTGAAATATAACATTTCTACAATATGCCTGAATATTTTAAAGAGGGAAGGGTTTTTTAGCTCTGTGTTGATACTAGATTTTGCTGTGATATAAACCACACTGGATAATCTACCTCCATAATTCTAACTTTTCTAATCTCTTTTCAACTGAAAATATTTCAAATAAGCACTGCCATCACAAGATTTTATAATGGATTACCCTCTATTGTAGATACAGTAGGTGTAGCACCTTTAAGCTTATAATTTAGTAAGAGTGATGAAAATCCTGAATCCTAAATGTGTATCTAACTAGATGGTGGTTAAGGGACTGTGCCTGTAGGACCTGATCAACCACATATGAAAAATGGAGAACACTTCCTTATTATGTAAATAGGAAAATGGATTTGAATGTAAGATTTTAGTAAAGTTTCACTTTCTGTTTGTATTGCAATAGACCTGTCTGTGGATTCTGGGGATATTAAGGGCTGCTCTATGGGATGGTATGTGATCAGAAATTAGTGAAATATCAATTAAAGTCCCCATTTAGAACACAGAAAAACAGCAGAGACACTGAAAATGAAAAAGACTACAATCTGATTATAATGGCGGAATAATAATAATAATATTAATAAGAACATAAGAAACAGACTTTAAGATAAGCTTTGCAGCTACCCAGGTAAGGCCAACACTTCTAGAGAATGCTAGAGCCTTCAAGGGCTAAAGCTGATCAGGACTTTGGTTGATGAACACATGGAAAAACTGGTGTCCTCAGCTGCACAATGCCATTCCCTTCAATCATTGTAACAGCTATGGAGGAAAAGCAGCAGCATCTGAATTTCTGAGACCGTTTTCTGGGTCAGCCTAGGACTCTTGTAGAGGTGTCTAGTCTAAGTGTTAAATTTCTCAGATTCATAACTTGCCAAGTATAGTCAAATAAAATATCCAGAGATGCCACACCTTCTGAAAACTGCCATGCTTTCCCAATTTGTATCATTCATATTTTCCCAGTTTGCATTGCTTATATCTGTAGGGGTAAAATAAATCTCACATGTTATTTAGATGACGTGTCATGAATGGGCATCAGATGAACATTCACTGGGGAACTTAATACTCAGGGAACTATAGGTCTGTTACACCCAGAGAGAGCCCTAACTTTCTTTGGCAAACTGGATATTTACTGGCTCTTCATATGTCCCAGGTATAAGACAATTTGGCAAATTCAGTTCAAATAGAATATGACTCAACAGGCTTTTGAATGAGCTGCATGTGTCACAAAAGTCATGAAAACCTTGAATCAGTAATAAGTGAGGTTCTATCATGGTGGAAAAATTAATGGAGGAACATAGTGAGGAAATTAGTAGACATGGAAGTTACTCATGTGAAACTTATTCCTTATCTTTGGACAGGAGAACACTGAGTGTGTTTTATACAAGGAGGTATTTCCAAGGTTGATTTTGAATAATTCATTCAGAGGGATGGACTTCCTTTTTTTCAAAGTCATTGAAGGCAAAACACTTGACTCTGAAAAATTATGAGCAAAGATTGAAGGACTATGGGCCCAATTTTGCTCTCACTGAAACCAACAGGAAACTTTCCATTGATTTTGAGGGAGGGATCAAGCTCTTTAGCCTTTGTGTATGTGACCTTTTCCTTAATGCTATCCCATCAATTTGAATATCTCATTGGGAACAAATGAAGGGAAATCCCTAGTGTTGACTAGAGAATAAACAAGTTCTGGTTTTGCTTTTCAGTGGAGAAGCAAAAAATTTTTCACGTCACATTTGTTTAGCCATAAATACAATCATGCAGATTATGAATTAAAGTTTATTGATATCAGAAAATTACTTAATTTTTCTTCACTTGACTTTGGAACAATTGCAGGAGACCATTTGTTAAAGGATGCAAAGCTAGAGCATTTAAATGCATTTTTACTCAAAAGCTCCTATTAAAAACAATAAGAGCAAAAGAAGCTTAAGGAGAGTTTTAAATCCAGCCTAGGGGCAAATAATAATAGACTTCTGGACAACAAGAAGCCAGGAAAGCTCAAGTAGGCTGCTCTAGTTTAGCTTCTGGCTTGGAGCTGTAATAATAAGCAACTTTGGTAATCAGCCATAGTCAGTTCCGTCATGAATGAGGGCTTTCACCTACTTTCTTAATTTTCCTACTTGGGGATAATTTTGATTTTATTTAAGTAGATTCTTTCCCATCATTCTATATGTCACTATAAATTGCTCTGTTACTTAAACTACTAAAACTACAACTACACAAGTCCTTGAAAATGGGTGCTACATTATGTGTAGGGGTTTTCTTGTCACTTACAGTACAGTTTAGAGATAATAAATCTAATTGATTGTCCCTTCTGTTATCTAAACACCAGAGTCCAGCACAAACTGTGAAGCAATATTTAAATGACCACAACACAAAGTCAACATGATGCTGTGGAAAAGAATAGAGCAATATTCTTAATTCTAAAAACCTGTATTGGTAATCAATTGAAATGTTGGAGCAATTGAAGACCTGTCCAATTTTCAATTGCAGTATAAGTTGGGAAACAATTTGAAAATAATGGCTCATACAAAGAGTTTTTGAAACAGTCAATATGGTCTTCATGTGAAGGACAAATAAGAATTTGGCAGTCTACCCATTGTTTGGTCTTTGTGCATTAGACATTATCTGCAGGACTCACTGCAGTGGCCCAGCTGAGATCAGAGCCTGCAATCTTTCAGTGTGACTCCCACGAAAATGTACTTGGAGGGATATTCTCTATGGAGACATAGCCAAAGAATGTGTTGTAGCCTTACTTTGAGCACTGCTACTTAAACATACCTTCAACAAATACTTGCTTTAGTGAGCTGATGCACATTTGAAATGTTTACTACCTGTTGTATGTCTCTGTCATATTACTGTGCTGCATGCTATTAAAAGTAAGGGGTTTAACACAGTGTAGTTCACCGATGTCAAAGTAAATTTTCTTGCACAGAAAATATTATGATTTGGAGGCAATATTTACGCATATTTGCTTTGGTGGAAATTATCACTTCCAAATGCTGGCTCTTTAGTTGGAATGAAGACACAAATATGTCTTTCTGTCTTCTGACTTTCTTTAAAAGATTGAGGTTTAGACCAGCAGTGCTCCAGTCTGGGTTAATTTCCATGGGAACTGCTGGCTGCAAGCTAAATATTTTTCACATGACATCCTACAGATGGTTGTCTCTGGTGAGACTGAGGACTCATTTGACACCTTCAGCTTCTTATCCTTCTGTGAGATAATCAATGTCCATCACCACCAGAGCTGGGCCTTGACACAGAGACTCCAAAGGCAAGGACCAACAAGGTGAGGTAGAGCAGGACTGAGAATTCAGTAAAGCAGTGCTACACTCGTTAATCCCTCTTAGTGTTTTATTGAGACTATCCTATGAAAAGGACATTTTTAGTAACCAAGATGAGGATCTAAGCTTTGGCAGATGCACTTTGGTAGTCAGACCGTTCTTTAATTTTCACTGCATGAAAGAGAACTCCAAGAATACTGTCCTGTCTTTTGCATTGCAAAAAAAAGGAACTTAAAATAATTCAAAATAAAAATACTAATGAATTACAAAAAGCCTGTGAAATAGTTATTTTCTGGGCCTGAGAAAAATTCTGAAATACTTTGGATTTGGAAAAATACTGGTGTAATTAGGACCTTTGAATTTTTTGGATAAGGGTGTGGTATGGCTGTATAAATACAAATACTGTGTGCCTACATCTGGAAAATATGTATTTTTACAGCAATAGAATTGATAAGATCTAGCTAGGTGTTCTTCATATTCACTATATGCAATTTTCTAAGTGTGTGTCTATGATGATAGTACATGTATGACTGCATTATTTTAAAATTTTCAGCTTAAAAGACTGTACCTTGGAAAATTTTGCCTTCTCCATATTTACATTTATGCCATGGCATTAGCTGAGAGGTTTTTGTTCCTGTTCAATGCCAGGCTACAGTGCAGTCTTGCCTGAATCTGAAAGAAATGGATTTACTCATGCAACTCGAAATAAGGAAAGGAAAATAAAGTTTTTCCTCTTATGATGCATTTGTACATAAATGATTGTTGTCTGCTCTCTAACGGGGAAAGGCCTATGCTGATACAAATAAAAATATGTTTTTGGTGCTCAGAAGAGCACAGGAGCAAGGTAGATCTTGCAGGGATGCCTATCTGCATATTCGTGGGTCCCCCAATAGCAGCGTGGTGCTACTCACAAAGGCTCAGGAAAAACAAAAAGCATATTAATGCTCTGGGTTTGGCAGTGCTGGGTTCTTATTCAAGCTTTCAACTCCTGGCTGCAATGGCAAACTTATAAAGCCTGACAGTCAGGTAGAACTCTTGGCTATAGGATGCCTGGACCATACAAAGCCTTTGCACTTTCAGTGTCAGAGTACTGTGCTCAAATTCAATGAAAAATCAGTCTCTCTGTAAACTCCTTTTTGTAAGACATTAAAACATGTGGTCTGTGACTGGTGGCGTAGACTCTGCAAGGTTGTTCACATACTCAAAATTAACATGCACTTATGTCCTTTGCAAGATCAACTTTTATTTACCCACCTATTATGGGTATTCAAAATATATTAACTCTGGCTACTCCACCTTTGGATTCAAGAACATGTTCAGGTTGCAAAACACCCTTACTTGCTCCATTTCTGAAAGAAAAAAGTTCTTTTTTATTGGTTCAACTTTAAAACCATATAAATTTTCCTTTGAAGGCTTGGGTGGACTTTCCTAGCTGGTGGCCTATGAGATAATTATTTGACAGTTTGGCATCAAAAGTGAATATGCAAGTACTACAATAATATAGAAAATTTTTTTTAAAGTTAATCAAATGAGATTTGTATCTCTTAAATCTTTACAATTATAAAAATAAGCCTCTAAAAACATATTTTAAAAAAATCGTGCTGTATCATCAACCTTTTAAGACAGACCAGTTTTATGTATTCCACATGCTAGGGAAGTATTAACAGTTTAATTGCTGTTTAGCTGAAAAGATTGTGCTGCTTGAAGTCCAAAATCAGCAACCTTCGGACACGCACATCTTTCGCTGCACAAGCAGAAGAGAAACGTGGAGGACTAAAAGCGAGTGATGTGCAAAATTACAACGGGTCAGTGTTTAAAATTCTTTGCACAGCTACTTACATCATGTCTAAATGAGTAAAGCAGTGCCCAAAACCCTTTAAAGGTATTTTTAACCCTGGTTATTTTTCCTTGGTGCTAGCCCAGAGCAGTAGGGAGAGCTCAGATGGATGCTGGCAGAGAGGGGAAGGCAGGGGAGGGATTGGGGGTAACCCAGCCCCAGGGCACGCTCTGTCCTGGCAGCAAACCCGGCCCCTCCGCCCCAGGGGCTGCCTGCCAGAGCCACGGGCTTCCAGCTTTTCGAGAGCCGAATCCACCGCTCGATTGCTGCCCTCTCACGTCCTGTGCTGCAGCTCGTTTTTCTCTCCCCTCTCGTCCTTTTTGATGTGCCTGCACTAATTTCTGAGGGGAGCCAGAGAGAGCGAGGCAGAAGAACATGTTAGTCCACAGCTGCCTATCAGTGGAGGACAGTGGGTTTGATTAAAGGGGAGCTCCCTCCTGGATTTCACACATCACATCAATCACATTGATCAGCCCCCAGAAAGGCAACATATTGTCTGGGAATAAGCCAAGGAGGGATATCAATTTCACAATAACACTTATGTCTTTCAGCCAAGAACTGGTTTATTTTTGGCTACCGAAGGCTGAGACTCGCTTTGGAGCTCCATTTATGCCCAAAGATTTTCACTGCTCAATTGCTATTTCACTAACAAGTTTTTACTAACTTTTGCCTGAAATTTGTAGTCCTAGATGTGATTTCTACATAGAAAAATCAGCTTTTGCTTCCTGCCTATGTGCAGTGGTGGGACTTCCTAGCTGTGTATCAATGCCATTTATTCCTTTCACTGCAACTTGAAAATGTAGAGCCTTTAGGAGTGCTCACATTTTTTATGCTTTTTTTTCCTATGATCTTCAGGAAAGTGTTCAGGTCCTTAGGAAAAATTATATATATTTATAAATACCCTGCATTATGCATCTACATGATGTAGTAAAAATATCTCTTTTGGTATACCCTTTATTAATTCCATTTGCATAAGAACTCTCTGAAAGGTATCCTATATTGCAGTAATGGTATCTACACTTCCTGGTCCCAAATATTCCAGGGTTATGGATATGTTGCTTTTTCGGATAGAGTTCTGATTGATTATCTCTGCCTGTCACTTTAAAGAGATCATTCTTACATATTGTTTTATATCACACTCCCAAGGAGGTTTCATCTAGTTTGTTGACATAATGAATCCTACACCCCATGATTAATTACTTGTATTATATTATTATGCCAACCTACATTTACCCTGGCTACTTTCTCAATAATTGCTGCTCTGTAAATGTATTTGAGAGTGCCTCTGTATGTGAGAGAGAACTGGGGCTCCGTTAAGCTGCACACTGCTCTGGAGAGTGAGTGTAGGAATTAACAAAATGACCCCTTCCTCATTAAAAATAAGGACTAGAAAGAGAAAGAAAATTGCCAGTATGGCATTCCTCTCACAGTAATTCATTATGATTTCACCAGTTTTCTAAAATAACATGTATCTCATGAAATATTTCTTAAGGCTAGTTATCATTTAGTACTCAAATTTTTATTCTCCCCTCACTATCACTACTTACTTAATTATTTAGCTAATGACAGGGTGACCACAATGATCTTTAAAAAGGAAGGTACAGACTAGCTGCCCCTTTGCTATGCTAAACCCCCAATATTTTTAAAAGAGCTATTTTAACCTGTGCAGTGATGCAAACCCTACCAGCTTCACAGCCCTCCACAGATTTGCCCCCCCTCCTTTCATGTTTGTTAAAGAGTCAGAGAGAGATTATCTCTGTCATTTAATAGAGTCATTTAGCTGATTTTATTTTTCAGCAAAGTGCTGAAAGACACTATGCAGTTAGTTAACACCCATTCTGGAATTCCACAGAATATCCTGCTGTTTCTTGCAGCCACTTCTATGTAATCCAATCTCAATATACATTGTTTTCATAATCTCTCCAAAGACACGATGCAGAAAATAAGGATACATGCAAGTTTTAATTATATTTTGTAGCAGAGCAATTCAGACTACCTTCTCAAGGTTTTCCATAATAAAGACACAAAGTTTACCATAAGAGTTTTCATTAAAAAATATCATCAGAACATTATTTTTCCTTTAGATTAATCAGGAGGCTATAACCCTGTTTCCAGTTATTTGACCTGACTATCAGCTACGAAAAGATGTTATTGTCATTCTTGAAATTGGTGTAGCTATACATGTTTTTTCTCTGTCAGTACTACCATTCCACAGACATGAGAGGCTTTGCTTGTGGTAGTCTCAATTTTTATTTATTTAAAATGGGTCCTGGAGTATCGGAGATACTGGTCAGCTTCCAGTGCTGTGATCCTTAATACCTTGTAGGGCTTTTAGGGAGATTTGTCATTCTCTTTTCATCTCTATCCATACAAAAAAACCTGTATAATTTGATGCCTATATTATCAAATTGGTTAATGTTTATTCACCTCTGGGATGAGGTCTTTTCCATATTACAATTTTAACAGTATAGTTTTTATAAAATATGACACAATTGCATGCATATATCATCTCAATATTCTTATTAATGATCATAAGCAATTTGGAAGATTGCATTTTCATTAACTTTGAGAGTAAAATCTGTGACACTTTCTTGCTAAATTCCAGGATTTTAAAATTTAATTTTTCTTCCTCAGCACCCCATACCAATGCTTTTTGTGCGACTGACATAATCTTTTAAAATTCTTTTGTAAATTGAAGATTATGTGTTTATTTTAACCTCATTAAATATACTAATGATTATTTCTGCAGAGTGTTACTAATGTGTAAATAGTTAAAGTAAAAAAAAAAATAAACAAATGGTTTCAATGAAGAAATATGAATTAACTACATCTGTTGAATGAAAATGTTTATATGGTAAACTCCCAGTGTCCTTTTCTTTTTCCTGCCAAATATCTACTTCATATAAATAATTTTAAACAACAAAACAAAACAAAACACACTAGCCTTGAAGTATCAGAAAATGTGAAGTAAAGCTATTATTTGCTTAAATGAGTTTCAGAACCTTCAATAATTTATCATGAATTTTCCCGAGTTCCTTGACTTTTCTCATCTTGATCTCTCCTGTTATATATATCCACCATTTCAATATGTAGCCAATATTATCATACCCCGAACCAAGTCAGCAGTTTTGATGTCTTCATTCCAATGTCCTTTTCTGTACCTTCAGCAATGTTAATGTTACAAATTACGGGAGGGTGTATTAATAGCCATACCCAAGAAGCAGAAAGAAAAGTGCATTTTTTTTTTTTTTAAACTAAGTACTAACTTGGGATTTCCCGGGCCCATTGCGGAGCCGGCGGAGCCCCGGCTCCTCCGTTGTGATGATAATGGATTCCGTGTTGTTGGCTCAAAGGTCGGCGGGTCACCGTAAGCTCCTTAATGGACTGTGAAATAACTTTAACTGCATTAACCTCTCCGGATCACATGGGTGGCACCAACATCCACTCCTGAAATTCTCATTCGCTTATAGAGACAATACCATTAGATTATTATATTTTCCTTTTGGAATAGCAATAGGCTCAAAGCAATTATGCAGCTAAGCGTTTCCATTAAGCGAATAGGGCCTTAAAGAAGATTAACTGGAGCTTCTCTGGCGTTCAGTATAAAGGTGGAATAAGTCTAAAGATTTCAACAGAATTCAAATCTGCTAAAACCCCTATCTGTGATATCATGGTGATCTAAAGCATGAGGTCATTAGCTGAAACAGCAATGCTGTGTCCGTGCTCCTGAAGGCAGGTGCAGCTGGGAGGCTGCCCAAACTCAGCCCCTGACTTCACCCTGCATTTTCCGAGTGTTTCTTCTTAAGAACATTACAAAAAATTGGCACTGAAAAGAGCAGGAGGAGGACTGGCTCTCCACAACCTCCAGCAAGTTATTTCTACTTGTTACCTAGGTCCCATCTTTTCTGATTTCTTTCAAAAATGACACCTGCAAGCAGGTACAGCACCCATCTTCAGTGCCACTGCAGGACCATAGCTGCTGAAGCTGGGATGAGGCATGGATGCTCAAGCCTAACAGGCCTTTGGCTGTTTTAGGAGTCACTGGAAAGCCTGGGCACAGGCCTGACTCCAGAAATTCCCGTTTGGTTGTGTGGATTGGCAGTCTCCAGGCTGAGAAAACCATGGCTCTATTCAATACAGCCCTATTCACAGACTGTGCTCGGCTTAAAACCTCCAAGGCAATTAAACTTGAGTGTGTGTAATGAGCTAAGGGCTTGCTTAAGTGATGTGATGAAGAGGGGTCTTTCATCCCCCAAATTACCCACAAAATAGACCTGCTGCTGGTAATGTCAGACTTTCCTTGTGCACACTGCAGTAAAAAGCATACAGGGACAACACCATGACCACAACTTCCAGGTCATAACTGTTGTAGTGTTATTATAACTGGATTTTTGCTTTGTTTTACATAAAAAAGCACTTAGGTGCCCATCCCAAATTCTAGGCACATTTACACATTATAAAAACAAACTCAGCATCATCTCCTCAACCACAGCAGAATTCCAGAAATCCACCTAAAGCAATTATAGAAAGTATTATTCTTTGAATATGATGAGAATGTCTAATTTGGAGAAAAATCCCATATTTGGAAAAGTTTAAAAACTTTAGATAGTGTAAGATCTTATTGTCAGACTATTTGCTCCTAAAGTTGACTTTGCAGAGAATATGGAATTTTGATCAAATTTAATTACTTTTTCTAAAACTATGAGAAAATATTACAATAATTCAAAACTGAAATTAATCTTCATCCATTTTCCTTCACTACCAGGAAACTATTGATTATATAGCTTAACAATCTATTTCAGCATTAAGATATGAAAAAGCTTTTTGTTACAGGTTTAAATTTTTTTTCTTTCAAATTGATTTTCCTTAAAATGTAGTTTATTTTCTTGGAAATAAATGGAAAACCAAAACAATCCATTTCTCCAACTAGCAGTTCTGATTACCAGAAAGGTAACTTTCTGATTTTTGTAGGCTTCATATTTTGGTTTTATTGTTCAGTCTTCATACTAATAATGAAAAAGCAGAGATCAGGTGTTTAAAAATTTTATTTATATTTTGCCTTTTGTCTCAGCAGTTCCCAGTATTTTTAGACATTAAGCTCCATACAGATCCACTACAATGGAACCACGGGGAGGCCCAGATGATCAATCAGAGGAAATACCTATGGAAAAGAGGGCCTCTCATTGTGTTTTATCTCTCTCAGAAATTGAGTGTTGGTCTTTCCCAATTCTGCGAACCGAGAGTTGAGACTTGGGCTTCAGCAAGCCAAGAGATGTATCTATTGCCCTGCTCTGTCTCTCTTTCTCTCCCATTTCTCAGGACCACAGCACTGACTGCATTTTCCTGCTATCCCTGCAGCCCCCCGTGACCAGGCAGCTGCCAGCAGACTTGTCAGCTTGTACATGCTATGTGTGAAACTCAATATTTTTTTGCACTTCTAACATACCTGCTGTTCTTTCTTTCTCCCCTCATGGGTACAAATCACAGCACTCTCATTTAATTCAACTGACATTTTAACCAATATTAAGGTTTTCCTTGCCTTTTTTTCCCCGTTTTTACTTTGGGGGAGGGTGAGTATTTTTTAACGTTTGTCATGCCAAAATAGAGATGTCAGCCAAAATCTAATGCATATCTCCACATCTTTGGCAGATGCAGGGTGTAGACTGATTTGCTGGATGGGACCTTATTCTGAGCACCTGCAAGCCTCTTGGAAGTTGAACAAAACAGCTTAGGAACAGGTCTAGAGAGAGGAAGCTCGGAGATTGTTGTACTTAATTTACCCCGACACCTTTTGCCCACAGCAAGCTTAAAGCAATGACATTTAATAATAACCTGAAAGCTTGGACCTGTCAAGAAATTGCAGTAGCCCAGCAATGCTGCATTTTGGTCTCACCACTTACAAAACATGGTACAAGTGCAGCAGTAATAAGTCTTCAGAACTACTCTGTGATCTCCTAGTTTTGAGGAATTGGATCATTCCTATTTTAAATAATATTAACAAACAAACAAAAAAACCCAATCCCAAACCACCGCAAAAACCTCACTATGAACTGGATTGGGAAATTCTGCTGATGTTTAAAACCATTAATTTTTGCTGGGTCTCTGGAGTCCATTTTCCTTGAATAACCCCAGGATGTTGCACCAGCCTGAGAAAATGACTATGAACAGTTTGGAGTGGGGGCAGAGGAGAAGCACCTTGTGTCTAAAACCAATACTCCAGCAACAACAGCCTATGTCTGGAGACAGCTGAAGTTATTTCTCTTTGTTACTAAAGCACAAATAATTTGTTGAATCTAACTTCTGCATAAAAGAGAGATTTCAGAAACAGAAGCAAATCCTGATGAATGCACATCCTCCATTCCTTATAATGAACTGTGGGCACTGTCAAAACTAAGCAAGTTATCACGACATTTGTTGTGGTCTCCAAAAAACACAAGAGAGAGAAGAACGAATTTTAAGTGGAATTTCAGTGCCACCTGTATAGTAAAACCCTTGCCTGAGAGAAATTATCCCATTTGGTGGAGCTCAGGACCAAAATCTACAAGATATCCCAGATCCACCAAGGAGTGCCAGGTAACACTGACCTCCATAGGATTGCTTGTCGTAACAACTGGGGAGCTTGGAGAGCAGAGGCTGATATTCTCAATGTTTTGTTCAGAGGAAATAATTAGTTATTATTATATGAACCTCTCTGAGAACTATCTTCATGGGCTATAAATATTGTTAGAAACACAGATTTTTATGAATAAATACAAAATTCATCTGAGTTAAGTATTGTTAACTAAGGTCCTAAGCAAGAACCATATTTCAGAACTTTTTTGAGAGCAAACTAGTAGCAATCCTACACCACTGTGCTCATTTTGTGAGCATATTGAAGTGAAATAAAAGCAAAAGTCCTGCAAAAGTCCTTATTCAGCAGGGTCTGCTCACAAAGAATTCCTATTGTCAGCAGATTCTCTTTGACCCAGAATAAAATCTTCAAAACATTGCTTGTGGCTTTCTTGCTTATGGCAAGAATGCTCAAGTTTCAGAAAAATCTTGGGATTCTAGAAATGCTAGTTGACATGCAAAAGAATAAGCACAAAGGAAAAGCAAAAGATGAGAAAATGCATAAAATTCTATAGGCCAATCAGCTCCTTTCTATATCCATTTGAGTTCTCTTAGTTGTAGGTTAATCAGTGCATTCTAAAAATGTGAGAGCAAAATAGTATTATTAAGTAGCAATAAATATGTATTAATGTGAAATAAAGGATAACACAATAATTAACAATGACTTAGAAATCTCTCCCTGTGTGGGATAAGTTGCCACTTACATGAAATGAAATGTCTTCTTCCAAAGAAATTTCAGTTTGACAGTTCTGTGAGGTGCTATTTGACTAAAGAACATTTTCTTATCCAAAACTTGCTGAAATCTGGTCAGTTTCTGTTGCAAGAGAGTTACAAATAAACTCTTTTGCAATAGAAACATATTTCAAACCATACAAAATGAATTTGTGAATTCTGGCCCATGCCTAGAAGGCAAATAACTCCATCCCAGAACCAGCACACTATTATCACAACCACAAGTACTAACTGTTCACTTTCCCCAAAACAGGACTCAGTGAGTGCAGGCACCCTCAGAGGTGATTCCAGGTCACGTCAGAAGGATATTTCTGTTGTAATGTTAGAAAACTAACACTGTATCATTGAAGTAAATGGAGCCTTAAACTCCTTTTGCTGTCATGAAAAGGGATAAAATGTGGAAAATGAGTAAATACTTTCTTGAAGCAAGGCCCATCTATAGTTGGTGTTTTTTACTTTAGTGGAGCATATTGCAATGAGGAAGTCTGGATTTACTAAAACACTGCGTGTGTGAGATGTATCAATGCCACAGCTCCAGCACGAGTTGTATATTGTGTATTACATTACAGAAATGGGACAAGAGAAGGACAAAATTGTCTATCACTTGCTGACACCAAAATGTGGCAATTCATAGCTATTCATAGGATCTATATCCTTTCTTCTTCATGCCTGGCTTTGAAATACAAGCTATAGCAATATTCAAATATGTCAGAGTTTAACTTGAACTAATCTTAGTATATCTACTTCAAAACATCTGCATGTGTAATTGAGATTTTGTGGAAGAAAAAAAGAATTGAGAATTCTTTTCCCTGATAGGAATCTAGCCAAAATTTTTCTTCTTTCCTGGTATTATAGGACAAACATCTTGGTTTTGATGACTGGATAAGGCTTACCTTCAGTAATTTGACATATTGACTATATAATGGTGCAGGACTCATTTCCATCAATTAATTTGGTTGACCTGGTTATACATTTCGTACCCCTGTGTTTTGCACCATATTTATGGAAACTCACACCGAACAGAAAGGCCGCATAAGTAATCAAGCAGGTTTTCCTGAATCATCTTCCAAGGCAGTGTCTGCTGGGCACCGTAAATCCTGTCTCAGTGTCCACTGACAGTGTCAGTCTTTATGGCTCATTTTTTAAACAAGCTGTTTGGCTGCTGCCTTCAGTACATAAGACTGACATAAATTTGCATGTCAATGCCAGTTCTTCTTGCCTTCAGAACCCATTGTTTGGTTTCCTCTTATCTTAAGTGTATCACGATACACTGATGGGTGCATTAGTTCTGCAGTCTGGTCCTACATACCTACAGTAAATATTAAAAGTTTTACACATCAGCCCAAACACACTTGGTTTGATTTAGGCAGATTCATTTTAAATAGGCACTGACAGTTTATGACCAATTCACATTTTAGAATTCTTAGATGAACCTAAATCCAGAGTGCAGATTAGAAAAGCAATATCTATTTCCTCATCCAACAGAATGAGATGATTTCCTCACCAAAGGAATTGCCCCTGGCTGAAGTGAAAAATCTATGTAAAATGCTGAATGTAAAGGACATGCCAATCTGGACCAAAACTTTTCAGATTCCCTCTCTTTTCAGCTTTCAACTGAAATCAGCTGTTTCATAATTTTAGTGTAAATCTTCCAGTATCCATGTGAACATCAGATTATGTACCATGATAAGATAATTTGTTATAATTATATTTCTTGACAGAACCTCTAGGATTATTTATATGTGACTTCATGTTTTTTATATGATTTTAAAATCATAAATTGCTTCATTGGAACCATTTTCTTACTGGCATACATAATCATGTTGTGATGAAGTGATAAACTGGCCAATCTGTCAACTGCCAGTTTGGTTGTGGTTTTTGTTTCATACATAGAGGTCTTAATGGAGAAAAATGTAGGCTGGCAAGAGATTCCCTTGGATCTGAGAAATTCTGATTAGACACAAAAGCTCCACTGTCAAAGGCAAAAAAAGTAGCAGTATCATTTTAGGTTTTTGGAAGCTACTGGTCTAGGAGCTTTGGGAACACTTGCCAGCCTTTATGAGGTGCGATTAATGTTCCTAGGCTGAAAACTTGTTGTTCATTCATCCTGTATATTGCATGAATTTCTAGTCTCATTGTACTGAAAAATAGGCTCTTAAAGGCCAAACCCACATTAAGGATGGTAACAAGGCTGGACAGGGTTTGTTGCGTGTTTTGCAATAGGAGTGGCTGAACCCAGTAGGACTCCTTGGGCTGGAAGGAAGGTTACTGAGGGAGCTACAGCAGAAATCCACAGGCTCATGGGCAAGTGCTGGAACAGGGTTTTACATCACAGCAGAATAAAATGACACCATGTGAAGCAATTCAAAATAAGTGAAGATTTAATTTCAAATGTACACCTAGGCTATGGAGTCACTAATTTGATTCACAAGAGAGTAAATTATTTGGGAGAGTCTTGGACATTTTTACCTAACAACCCACAGCTTAGCTTTCAGAATTACTGATGCTATAATTCCTGTTCGTGTCCTGCCCCCTTTTCTGTTTCCAAAGAGGCAGAAGACTGTGTTTATGCTTGAAGAGAAGAGCCTTAATTTAAATTCATCTAAACAGATAATCTCCAGTGAATACCATGGTCCAGGGCACAATATCTACTACAGCTCTTGATTGCTTTGGTTACAAAGGATGTATATGAGTGGTAAAAAGGTTGAGATTTTTTTCATAAAGCACTGGAATAGACATGACCATAAAGAAGAGCAGAGTGAAGCAATACAGAATCATAGAGCAGCATGGCAAGACAGGTCTTGACCATGCCTGCTGGTCTGGAGGCTGGGACCCTCTCTGAGGTGAGGAAAGCCATCTTTCAGAAAGGCTATCTGACGGTCCTTCCCTAAAAAACCAGGCCAGTGAAGTTAGGAAAGTGAACACTGTGGGTGAATGGGTCAGAAATGCTTCTAGGCCTGGGGCCAGTGAGAGGGTGCCACCCCACAGCTTTGTCCAGTCCTCTGAAAATGCTGGCTGGCCTCTATTACTCTCACAAGGACATTACAGTGTGCAAGACATTTGCTGAAAACTTTTCTCAGATGCCAATTCACAAGCAATCAGCAAAAATGATTGGATAGCTGAACCTGGAACTCCTCAATACCTCACAGAGGAAAACAATCCTCAAAGCATTTTAACTATTTTCTACTTTGTCCCTCCCTCATCTACTCCAGAAGTATAGCTTCAGCTGCAGGAATTAGGGCAGCTCTGCCTTCAGAAACCAGGGTGGTAGAGACATGTGGCATGTAATCACTTGTCTTTCTCCCTTGCCGTGTTAATGGAAGAAGGTGGGTTTATCTTGGATTCATTATCTTGGGATAAACAGTTGACAAATCCTGGCAAAGACAAGACAGTTTGTTATTCTCAAATGAGTTCAAAATTGAGCTGAAAGGCAAGGCTTTCCTCAAGACTCCTGTGAGGAAAATATTATTGCGCTTGTTTTGACGGGTGAGGAACTGAAATGAAATTATTTCACCATCAAGTACATCTGCCGTACTATTTTTTCCCCATTATTGTGGACTGTACATATATTTCTCCAGTGCAAAGTGAGATTAAAAAGCTGCCAAATCAGAAGTAGGGCCACTATCTCTGGTGGTATGGACTGAAATATCTGAAGTGAAGCAAATGTCAGACTGGAGCCTGTGGTGTTTTGCACTCATTTTGTAGAGGTTGGGTGATAGCACAAGGTGTGAAGCAACAGAGGATCAGCACCAGATTCCTAGGGGAGTCAGAAATGTTACTTGGAATTTGGATCCACCTTAGCAGTGAAACAGAGCCTGGGGAATTTCCCAGATCTGAGTTCCAGAGATGTTGGTTTCTGCTGGGAGACCACAGTAATTCCCTTTTAAGCTTTATTTGGTTGCTCTAGCCCTAGGCTATGATACATTTCTCTGAGTGTCCATATCCTAAACCCCCTTCAGAGAATGAAAGTATATCCCAAATGGTGTAAACACTCCAAGTTAAACAGATATGGGTGATTTACATATATAGATAGATTATATATAAAGATATATATTTCAGCAATCTAAAGCAGAGCTGTTGTTGAAATTATCAATAAGAGACAGCCACTGGACATGTAGCAGTGCTTTCCTGTCCCCAGGAAGCTTGCCATATGAATACTCTGCATTGTCCTTAAAAGACCTTTTTCTGCTGAGGGTATATTTTGGTGTGAGCTCCTCCACACAACTTTTTTGTAGAATCAAGTTGGATTCCTTAAATACTTATCACCTCTGTAGAGTATAAACAAAATAAAATGGAACACGGTACCAGATGCCTTCAAGGCCCTTGCACCTCGCAGCTGTGACATCTGAGTGTATTCAGTATCAATTATGAAATTTAGGTGGAAAGCACTATGGTCAGCAAGGCCAAAGAGGATTCAATTATTGCTCCATCTGCATTAAAGACCCATCCATAAATTACTTAAGTGGACTCTAAAAATTATGAAAACTAATGAGAATAATCTTAAGTGGATAGGAACAATCTTATATCATTTGAACATTTTAATCATAAAAATAATATTAAAAAATCTTTTTACCATTGAAAAAGTTCTGGATCCTCTGTTACCTTCAACTCTGTTGAATTTAATGACACAGCTGAAAAACTGGCAAAGGTGAAGTAAAGTTAAGTAGCTCTGTTGTTTGCCATGTCTTTTGTCTTAAAACCACAGTACTTTGGATGACAGAGTAGGAATGGCAATGGCAAGAATGATTATTAGCAAACAAGAACTCACCTTGGCACTGATGACTGGTCTTAAGTCTACTGGACGGTGAAAGATCAGCTTTTCTTTTGCACTGAAATTTCCAAGTATGCTGAATTCCCTGACAGCATAAAACAAACCAGCAACATTTCTGAAAACTAAAAATATATACTTTTATATAAAAAAAGACATCTGGGATGCATTAAATATGAAAAATGCACCTTTGGAAATATGCTGCTTTGTGCTATGATAATCTTCTGACTTAGCTTCAAAAAGTGGAGCTGAATCCTAGGTGTAGATATATCTTTCAACGTTTTCTCAGGAGCCTGAACTCAATTTGCTGGTGACACAAGACATGTAAACCTGCACTTGAGGCAGAAGGTATGAGCTGAGCACACTCATTGCATGTATTGGCTCTTACTGTACAGTCAATAACTCTGAAATTCAAGACTTTGAATGGAGCTTTTCTGTGCAAGAATATGTGCCCTGTTTTGACAATCAGTTTCAGACATTTGCATGAAAGTATAATCATAATTTAGCCCCAGGACACAGGCTTGTCATTAAATAGAGAAGAAAGTTGTGTGTTCTAATGCACAGAACCATGGTCAAGTTTATGGCAAAACTCCCACTGAAGTAACTAGAAGCAGGATCAAGTCCATAGTAGATAAGCAACAAAATGTAGAAACCTTCTTATCTGTGGCAATGACAGTGCAGTACCCAAGTGGAGCATTTCCAAAATTACATTTTTGAACTGTTATTTTCTTCTCTTGATACATGTCAATGTGTAACTGAACACCATCCTCTGTGATTGACAGTAACATTTTGTAGTTTACTTCAGGAGACAAAGTGAGGGGCTTCCTTCCATCCACTTCTTTTGTCTTTGATCACAACCAACTGTATTGGTGCTGTCTGTGCAATGTGTGCCAAGAGATCACTGGTGGAGGAGAGCCTTGCCCTGCTGCTCCTCATGCTAAGGAAACTTTCCCAGCCATAAGGACGGAAACTGAACCAGGACAACTGGGTCTTGAGCAACTAACTGAGGCCCAGAAGGTATCTGGTCCCCATGAGGGAATACCAGGCTTAGGAAGTGTGATGTAGACTTTTTTAATTGACATAATGTTTATTGACATAAATACTATTCCCCTTCTACACCAGAGTTTCCATGAACATTTTGCCTTTTTTAACCTGTTGCAGAATCAATATTCTTAGCCTGTGTGGGACTATGTGCACAAGTAATTCCACCCAAAAGTGTGGGAACCACTTCCTTCTCTGTTTTATACATAATTCATTTACATTTCCTTTTTTAACTGTAAAGTTGAGCTGGTATTCTCTTAAGGTTTATAACCATATACTGATGAAGGAATAAAAGTTCATCTGTAAATTGTTAACTAAAAGATTTTTATTGCTTTTGATACCAATATCAGAGCATCACACATATTCCCCACACAGATTTCTTCCCTTTCTCTAAGAAGTGAGCTGGACATGAGTCACATCTGGAAACTCATTACTGGGTTTACAAACCTGAGACAAATTCACTGCCTCTGCCCTTTCTAAAATGGTGATGTACAGATCTTGGAGCAGGTCCAAATCCCAGGTAAATCAGTGGAAAAATGTCTATTGACTTTCAGTGTAATTTTAGATCAGGCCAGAGGCAAATATGAGTGTGTCCAGTGATCTCCCTCATAACATTAATGAAGAAAGACAACATGAGTATATCTTATTGTAAAACAGATTGCTAAAGCCTAAATTGCAGCACACATCACTTTACTTAAAATTTGCTCAATTTTGCTTCATTCTTAGGTCCTGTGAAGGGGAGGATTAGGATACCCTTTGAACACCAGCGTATTTAACTGTGTGTATGCCTCTGTGCAGTGATCTTCAGAAGCAATATTCAGTAGAAGGATATTTCTCATCCATTGCTAATTTTGCTGGTCTTAAATCCTTTAAAACTTGTGCTTCGGGGTTTCAGTCCATCTTAAACAATTAGAAATCAACTTGGCCCTTGGTTGAAGGCAGCTAACAAGGCCACTTCACACCTTCTTATTTTTCTTCTCCGCTGGCCACTGTCATGGACATAGCACTAGACCAGACACACCTTAGGCTTCAGCCACCAGGACAGCTCCTGTGTGTCTGCTTAATAACCCCTTTTTCATCCTACACCAATGTAAACTGTATTTGCTTATTGCTGATATTTTGATGGTAGCAGCTGCTACTGCTGCTGAAACCAGGCATCTCCTTTCCAAAGGCACTCTGGGGCTGGGA
>VWYP01016016.1:598184-671581 GCA_013400435.1 Pycnonotus jocosus | reverse complement strand
TATTAAAAAAATCTACATGCTAGATCCAGTGTTATTTCTGCGTGACATTAGCAGCCATTAATGCTCTGCATACATTATAAACATTACACCAGAGCCGTCATGAACCCTGCCGTGCAAATTTTCATAAGGCGATTTATTCCTACCTGGTGGGCACTTAAGCCTCCTTTGTGTATAGCAGCAAAATGTGCTCAGCAATAAATAGCAAGGAATGAACTGGTGGTGCCTTTTCTCCCCTTTTTGCACAAGTACAAATCCTTAATGCATCATTTTGTTAATTGTTGGGATGTGGTGGTGAGTAAAAGCTGAAGGGAGCCACCCAGTCTGTTATTGGTTAACTAGACAGAGCACAACAGGTTCAGTGACCTATTTTGGGTTTTGACAGTGCGAGTCAAAGCACTTAACTTCAATCACTATCTCATTTACAAGCCCCCCCAAAATAAAAAGCGTGACAGTTAACACTAATATGATGGCAATTTCATATTGTTTCTGCTTATGAATTTGTCTTTCCCTTATTAATCATCCAATAAAGCACTGACACTGCAGAATCCTGACGTTGACCAACAAACCATGTACTAAGGACAGTAGCACCCAAAAGGAAGGGGCTACGGCGAAACTGGGGAAGCGAAAAGCTTTTATTAACACCAGAGGCCCATTAGAGTGCTCTCTGTTCACCTTCAGTGGAGCAATAAATGAAGAGAGCTTCAGAGGAGAGGACTCCTACCGTCTTTGTGCTGGTAATGCACAGCCGAGCTGTAGTCATGTTGTAACGCTTGTAAGAAACAGATGTTCCTTCCCTGACAAATCTCCTTTCTTGATTTATTATTCATTTGCTCAAATCACAATGGAAAGTCTTTGGCCCATTAATTAAATTCCAAGCAAAATAAAATTTGCAGCAGAACTCATTACTGGTAAATGACTTTGACACTTCATCAGATTTGAAGGTAAAATAGGCGACTTTAGGAAGTTAAAGGTGGAGAGAGCTTAGGCCTTTTCTGCAACCACTGCAAGATGATAAAGATTGTGATGAAATTTTTATGTTAAGCACTGATCTTGGAAAGTTCAATTTTGTGTCTTTTTGCCATGAGCTATACTCTTGTATCTTTAAAAACTGAGTCTAGAGCTTTTTATAAAAAGCTTCTACTTTGCCTATGGCCTTCATGTGTGCTTGTATATCTGTTTGTATGTCTTTTATTAGTGATGTGTCAATTACTGATGTAGGTCATTAAAATAAATCCCTGTATTAAGCACAGATTTGAATGAGTCATGTGTTAAGCCTCTGCTTATTTAATTTTTTTTCTGCTAAACGTTCATTAAATAAAGGTGATCTAAATGAAAGCAAAAAAAAATCAATAAGATAGGGAATGGAAATATGGGAGAAGGGAAGAAGAAATTCTTGTTTTCTGCGGTAGGTAAAATACCATGTTAAACACAGAAATATCAGAGACAATATTCAGTAAGGGGGGAAGATTGAGGTATAGGAAGGATTGTCAGCTGATCACTCATACTTGAGGGGAGGATGGAGATGCTGCACATACTAAAGACTATTTCAATCTATGTAATTACGATGGCTTTAATTTAAAGGCAATGTGTAGTGAAGCAGGGTGGTCAATGATCTTGACTGACTCATGGACCGAAAAATTACCAAACAAACAACGTAATGCAAGACAACCTAACAACCCTGTTACACTAGGTTTTAACTTTTTAATTTTCTTTTTAATTTTTAATTTTCTGTGTCCATAATTTGGGAGGCACATTTAGATTACTTTTTAAGGGATGAAGTATCATCAAAATGAACTCAAATTGGTCTGAAGTCAATGCTTGGGCTTTACAAGCCAATCCATGGTAAGGATCATGTGAGGGAGAAGCACAGATGAAAAGATTGGAAATGGGAGGACACAGCATATGGATAGAGTGAACATAGAACTTGACCCTAAATCTTTCATACTGGCAAGTGCTTTCTACTCTTGTGAACAACCTTTACATGTCTTAACTATGCTAAACGTGAGAATTTTTAAACCTATCCTCCAGAATTGAAATGCAGTTAGGAGCAGTAACAGATATGAATTTTATCCACACACTACTGAATAATACCTTGGATCAAACTCTAAAAATGTGGAGAGAAATTCTAATGCTGTAATTTCTTCCTTTTTTCCCTTTGAGCTCTAGGAACTGAGAAAATCTGAGTAACAGCTACAAGGTACCACTAGCAGTGCTGGAGAGATTGCAAAGGAAGGAAGGAAAGGACATGGAGGACAAGTGACAAATGGCCTAAGACAACTGTGCCACTTTGCTACTTTTGAGCAACAATTTCATACTTGGGTGTAATGAATTAAAAAAAAAAAAAAAANAAAAAAAAAAAAAAGATAAAAAGGAGAGAAACTGGAAACTGGAGAGATAAGTAAGACACAGGTAGGCTATCTGGGTTTAGACTGTAAAGCCATTCAGGAATTACTTGCTGCTTCAACACTCAACCAAAACAGCTGTGTATAAGAGAAAATACATTTTTCCCCAGTAGTTCCTGAGATATTGCTGCCACAGCCTAAACTACCCAGTCAACTTGAAGTTTCCACACTAGGACACAAGACAGAAGATATTATGGTTAATTAACTCACATATTTTTAGGTCAGGAGGGAGATGCAGAGGATGGCCTGGGTACATTATTGTTGCCTCCATTACAGATGAATAGAGACACCAATCCTGCTTTTCCTGTGGAAAATAAATAACTTTGAAGGGACAAGTGTTTCATGTGGTGTATGTAAGGATGTAGATATCCTGCAAGGCGAGAGTAGGGAGATATGATGAAATGCAGAAGATAGAGGCGTGGCTGAGAAGATGATTGCTCAAGAGCCAGGATAAATAACACAAGTACTTGAAGATCACTGCAGAGCAAAAACTCAGTGGAAATTACTGGTTTAAAAGAACTGTGTGTCTAAATCATCACATGGATATATCCACACCACAAATCAATTCATTCAGTGAATTTCATTGTCACACAACTGAAGTAATGAAAGCAGCAAACCAGGAAAAAATATTCTCTGTTCACACCTCTTCTATTGTGGAAAAGAAGGAAATACTGCTGGGGAAATAGGAACAATACCAAAAGAAGTGGTCAATAAATTCAGAGTGACTGAGCAGATTGGATGATTGAAGAACCTGGTAATGGCATGTGGAACCTTTCTTTTGTCAGTCGCTGATGCAAACCTGGATCAGGTTGAGAATGACAAAAACTGGTGACCATATGAGAAATGAGTCAGTGCTGTTGGTATTCATGTTAGCAAAAATGCCACGATGATTGACAATAATTGGAACTCTTGTTAACATTATCAGCAGAGAGGGAAACCATGGTCTAAGCAGACATAAAGGTTGATTGCTTCTCTCCTCTGAAAGCAGAAAAAGCCCTGTTAAAAAGCAGACAAGGCAGACACTGGTGATTGTGTCTCTGCTCACCATATAAAGAAGTTTGCCCAGGCTTTTTTGCAGTCTATCCTGCACCTTTACATAGCCTGATAATAATTTTAATTTAGGGTTGCAAAGAAAAACTAGGATGCCTCAGAAATGAGTACATCAAGCATCATGAAGTTGCTCTCTTACTCTTACTCCTTAGGAAGGTAGAAACTTCCATTGCCTTCTTGGCTCTGTTCCACAGAACCGAAGAAAGTAACCCTTCATGTCTATTCCTTTAAAGCTCTTACTTTGAAAACCTGTTGTTTTAAATGTTTGAAAAGTATTGGAATATTCCACTTGATGAACCTATTACCAGTAATTACTGTAAAATTTGAGTATCTTCTAAAAAACTTCTCTTTTTCTGTTTTATGCTGTAAGGCCATTGTGCAAAAATGACTCAATATACAGTGGAAAGAGTAAATCAAACTTTAAATAAAACATGTACCACTGAAGATCTGACAGATGGGGAAAATATATTAGAAGCTTGACTCTCATTGACATTTGATCCTTTTCTTCTATACTGAAAATGAGGAAGCCCAAACATTTCATTTTTTTACTGTATGATTTTTCTCAGCTGTTGCAATCAGGAGAATTGGTGTGGACAAGAGTATTCCAAACATTTAAGAGGAAAATATTACATTTATAGTAGATAGGAACTCTTTTAAATTCAGACATAAGTCTTAAACAGAAGCTGAGTTTCAGTTTTAGTCCCATTTATCCATCAAACACACTGACACATTTTTGTTTTAAGGACCACTTGATTTTTACTAGCCTTTTGTAACAAAAAGCCAGCATTCCTTTCTTGTATAAAATATGTTCTGATGGCCTAAGTTATGACTCTGTCTGCTGTTCAAGCATGTCTGAAATCGTACTTTGTCCATGGCCAAGTGTCTCTTCAATCCTGCTTTGTGCTGTCACAGCAGGAACAGAGGCTGAGTGTACAAGGTTTAGGTGATTTTGCTACTGACAGCAAACTCAGTGGTACCAGGCCAGCTTCCTTCCCCTTCACAGCCATGTTCACAAGGACCACTCCCAGTTCTCTGGGGTGGTAGCATTTTACAGTTACATTTTGGCTTTATACACTTCTCAAAGAGGTAAAAAGTGGTGATTCCCCATGCCACACCAAGCCTCCTCAACCTGTTCCTGCCATCGTGGATGATGTAAAACTGCAGCCTAATGAAAAGGTCCTCTGCGTGGACAGAGCCCAAACGTGATGTGGTAAAAAGAGAGGGAGGAACATATGGAGCCAAAGTGTCACTGCACTGATGCAGAGATCAGAGTCTGATTTCTGTTGTAGCAGTACAAAATAGGAGAAGACCATACAAGTCAGAGGGTACATTGTGGAGGTCGAAGACTCAGCATCACGAGAAACAAAACTGAAGAATAATCCAAGAATAAAAGACCTCAAAGAGATATCAAAAGTTACCTAAACAAACAAACAAAAATAAAAAAGAGGTCATACATTTACAGTAAAATGTATGGTCTCAGTTTTACTCATAGAATAAAGTACCATAAAAAGGGAAGGAGGCAAATCTAAGGGCATCCAGAATGATATAAAGACTCAAGGGTGTTATATATTCAGAAAGGTTAGAAAAAGTAGGTCTGTATTGTTTGGAAAAGATGATCTTACGAGTGACTTCAGTGAAATACATGAAACTCTAAAGGGACCAAGGAAGACACATGCAGCAATGGTACTTGAGCTAGTGTCAAATGCAAGATCAAGGGGACACAAAATTATGTCAGCAAAAAGCCTGACAGCAAAACTTGCCAGGTAGAAATACCTTACACTAAGAGCAAAATATCAAAGATGGCAATTACTGCAAATAGCTTAAATACTTTAAAAATTAAAGCAAAACATTTTGGAAAGTGATGGTGGATGAAATCAGTAACTCTGAAAATGGAGACATTAACATAAAAGTTCGAGTCATGGTCTTACTTTAGCTTCATGGAAAGACATGATGCAGAATTAAGTTTTCTCCTCTTAGTTATATGAGAAATTAATAGTGGATAGTGGAATGCCATTTGAACCCAGATACCCAACACTCCACAACCTCATTTCATCCTCAGTGTGCTCCATCAAGTAATCAACATGCAGGAACCCAGTGAAACATCAGACCAGGAGAATTAATTGCAAAGTCAATCCCTGGCTGGCCCTTCAGATTCTTCCCTGTTTTAAATTGTCACTTCATTACTCATCTGCTTGCTCCCTCACAGCTTTTCCACCCAACACCTTCCCACTCTGGCACCAGCTGGGTCATGGGACACTCAGTGGGCACTTTCCTCCTCCTCCCCTCCTTCTCTCCAAGAGGGAAACAGGCTGTGGAGGCACAGCAGGACATGCCACCAGCACCTTCCCCCAAGGTGTGCAACATGACACTGATACCCCTGTCAGAGGGATTGATGGCTGTGAACAACCATCACAAACTGGAGCAGCTAGGAGAGGAAAGCCCCATAATAAACACCAAACTCAAAAGAAACCCAAAAACAAAACAAACCACCAAAATGAGGCAAAAATTGTGTTAAAATAAGCAGTAACTGAAGAGAAAAAACCCTCACAGGGTTTCCCATCTCCCCTAGATGAAGCCATCCTTAGTGCACAATTACTGTTAACACTTCCTGCAGTGAAACCATCAGGGAAAAACAATGTGTGTATAAAATCAGCAATGTTTGTTAAAATAAATTTACTCCAAACCAGATTCATCATATTTCAATCAAGTGGCATGACTACAGGTTAGGAGTGTGGGCTGATGGGGACCCTGATTTCTGTATGAATCCTTCTGCCAGCTGCAGAGTACTGACTTTCCACAGAACTGCTGACACCTATACATTTAAGGTGATATTATTATGGGCATTATTGTCAAGTTTTATCACACTGTAGATATGCCTTCAAATACACATTTATCCTTAGCTAAAAGTATTCTAATATTTTATCCCCAAATAAAGTATTTATTGGTATTTCTGGCGTAAAAATTAATTACCAGGACACACTTGCATATACTGCCTTAACTCTAGGAAGATTATATAGATTGGGAGTTAATTTAAAGTTTTGCATGTCTAGGTAATATACAATAGAGCATCCATTCAGTAGCAGATTTCCAAGTGAAAGGCAGCATCTCAACATGTAATGCAAGAAGAGGGTATTTTACATCCAATTAGGCAGGGAAGCCAAGCTGAATGGGTTAAAATTTGCCAGGGATCCCAAGCAAGTGATTTTCTTAACCCCCTTAAGGGTTCAAATTGCACTGGGAGGAAAAAGTAATTATGCAATGAAGAGGAGAGGAGGAAATATGTCCTGAACTGGTTTGCCTGCAACAAGGTACAGATTCCTCTTGGGTCTGCAGGGAGCAGCTGAGCTCCCCAGCTTGCTCTTTGACCACACCCAAAATAAAAACTAAAGGATATTTTGGGGACTAGGAAAACACACCAGCTCAGATAATGTCCCAGGCAGTATATTCATTACAGGCTCATCAGAGTGGATGCCTGCAATAGGCAGATTAAATACCCATTTACCAGCATCAGAGGAGAGTTTGGTTTTATAATGTATTGTCCCCTATTCCCCGTGAGGCTGCTTTGTTTGATAAAATGCTGAGTGTGGTGTAAAAATATCCCTCTCTCTGTAATTTGCACTCCTCTCCATTTAAAGCTATTCTTGCTGCAAACGAGAATTGAAAGCTGCTAAAATTAAGTGGTGTCAGTTCTCAATGACACTTTAATGATAGAGCGCTCAGCAAATGAGATGAGAATGAATTCCAGCTTCTCTGCTAAAGATAGTAACCAGCACTAAACAGTGTAATGCTCCAACTGGGCTACACTTCACCTGCTTCATTCATATTTAGTAGAACTGAAATAGGGAAACTATAATTAAAATGCTCATAAAATGAAAAAAAAACCAAAAAAACAAAAAACCAAAACCAACAAAAAACCCAACTAATTTCTAATAGAGATGGCAGGAAACAACTGAAGCTTGTAAAGTCAAAGCACAGCCTTTCTTTGTCACTTCTGCCCCAGAGGCCACTGCTGACCACAGGGCAAGTGTGGGGCTGTGGAATGCTTTCCTCCCTGCAGAAATTGCTGCTCCCAGCAAGTTTGGTACAAGCCTACTTATCTAACCCAGGCACAAGGAAAATGAATATTGGGAAATCCTGCCCAGTTTTGGGCTAAATGACACCACTGCCTCATAAAAATCATTCAGGCAAATAAAACCCCAACATGTAAACCTTTTCTGTCTCTCAGTATTATAATAATTGCACCTTCAAGGGTGCCCACCCAACCTCCCACACAGATCACCACTGTGAACATGTGAACATGTGACCATGTGAACATGTGGCTTCTCCACTGCTAGAAAATGACAAATGCAAAGCATGTCAGCTGGGTGATGCCACATCTGTGACCCTCTTGTGCCACTGTTGTGTTGCAAAGGTGTTTTTTGATGGGACAATAATTCTCTGGAAAAAGAAAAAAAAAGAAACATTCTTTTACTCAGGGCATGGGAGGTTCTGGGGCAGAGGGAAAGCTGGGCACAAAGATCCTGGTGCTGCCTGAAATCCATGTGGAGCCTGGGCAGAGCCATCTCTGCCTTTTCTTCTGCCCCACATGTCATGGGCTCACAGTCTGCATTTACTTTGTATTTCTTCCTACAAAGTGCTGTGGAAGAGAAGTAGATTGTTTCCAGCCGTTGACAAAAGTACAGTTATTTTTGTATAATGCTGTGTCATTCAGTTGAATAACCAAGCCTGTCAGGCACATGAATGGAAGATAAATATTAAGGCATGAAAAGTATAAAAAGTATTCCATTCATTATGGAGAGAGAAGTATTTATTACTATAGGAAAATGTTGGTGGACTGACAATTATGAAAGCTTTCGTGTAACAAGTTGATTTAAGGTTTCAAAATTCACTGCAAGTACTTGCAGAATATTCCATGTGACTAGAATGGAGATGGGGCAGTTGATATGGATGACAATATAATCTTTATACCTCATAGTACTATTAGATTTTCTTTACAAATAAAATATATTTGATGGATAAGTTATCCTTCAAGTACTGTACAAAGTTTTAAAATAATGTGGTGGCATTATTTCCTCACCCTTATCTTGATGAAACCAGACTGAATCTTTACCTACAGGTTCTTCTTCTTATGTATTTTAACAAATAATGCACTGCAGGGAATTCCTTATTTCTCAATTTCACATGGGGGAAAAAAAAAAAAAGAAAAAAAAAGGGAAAAAAATAGCTTTTTCATTTACATAACAGAACATATCCAGAGCTGTGTAAGTGTCTAGGAGTTGTAAAACTGGTGGCCTAATGGGCTGAGGGCAGGTTGAATGGTCATGCCTGAATGAGAACAGTAATTCCACACATATCTCTGTGTTTCTTTCTATACAAGGTTCCTATCCTGGCTGTACAAGCACCAACTTGACAGCAACTGTCAAAAGCTTCTTAAAATGAGCAGTCTTGACTATTCTTGCCACTGTTTGCAGATCAAACAGCGCTGTGTAAATGGTTTTTACACAATATATTTGTGTGTCTTCTGTTATGTGCACAGCTCAAAATGCCTGTACTCTTCCTGCAAGGGTTGTGTGACTTTGGGCAGTCTTCATTCTGGGGCAGGTAATTCACAAGCCTCCCTTCCTGCCTTCCCCTCTCCCTAGCTCAGCTCTCATGCAGGGAAACAGATTTTTATGGTTTTGTGGCATAAGCAAAGGAGACATGAGAAAGCTTCAGCTGCTGCATGACAGTCACCTTTCTATGTCTCACTCTGGCGTGATTATTGTAGGGGAAACCAAAGCTAGCAAAAGGTTCAATTGCCACTTCTGCTATTAATTTAGTAGGAAAAAGAAAAAAAATATTTGGTATTGTAATATTTAGATTGTGATTACATATCCAGTCTTGCACTTCAGGGTTCAGACTGATGTGGGAACGTGAAATGTGGGATGATAGCTTCAGATCACCCATCACCCCAGCTACACTAATAAGGAAGTTTTATGAAGATAAATGCATGCACATCTAAATATGGTGTTTGTTCTGGTTGTTTGTGGGACCGAGGAGGCAGAAAAGGGATGAAAAGCATCCCCACACCAGCCATTTAAGCCTTTCTGGCTTTTTTCAGCCCCAGGTTGGTCTGCTGGTTGTGTCCAAGTGCTGAATCTCCCTTCACCCACAGGGAGATGTGGAGGAAGGCACCAGCCTGCTGGCACTGTAAGGGAAGCTGGTATGGGCTGAGTGAAAAAGAAGTGACTGCTTTCCCTTCTCAGAGTATCCCAGCTTGGGAGCAGGAGACAGGATGGAAAGGGCACTCTGGAGACCACTTATCCTCGGACAATTTTTTTCTGTGAAAGGGGAACTCCGCCTGCTGATGGAAAAGTGGATCCTGGAGCACACATCTTCCCTGCACATAGCACGCACTTCTTTTGTCTCCCAACCACCCCAACATCCTTCAGCTTTCTATCATGTGAGAGTTGCTTATAAATCCTGTGAGATTTTGAGCATCACCTGCAAGATCCTCTATGAGTCTGAAGCACCCTAGGAAGGTATTAGGCAAAAGAAAATCCAAAAAAACCTCCATCAAATAAACAAATAAACATAACTCCCACAAAAAAAAAAAATTAAATAAGCAACAAAAANNAAAAAAAAAAAAAAAAAAGAGAAAAGGGAAAAAGGAAAAGAAAAAAAACACCCACCTCTCCCTATCAAAGCAGTTTTACAGAGCTTTGGAAACAGCAAGACAAAATAAATATTGAGTGAGGAGGAAAAAAGCCAGTATTGCATCAAATATTTGCCCCAGGTCCTACAACAGCAAAAATGAGGTGACATGCAGCCATACATGAGTGGACAACATGTCAGCTGCACAGAGGGTCTCTTCATCGTCACACATGTCCCCTAACTGGCAGTTTACCCCTTCAGACACAATGTTAAGAGACACAGGAAGAATGTTCTCTTTTTGAAAAGTGTCACATAAAGTAGCTTACCAGCCTGGTTGGCAGAAAATCATATTTTCTGATATCTGATGTCACATTTTATTAGATTTAGGATACTATTATCCTACTTACTTAGGGGTTTAAAAGTACCCTTTTTATAGCTAATGCCACAGGTAGAATGTTAAACTATAGACATTTTGCAATAAAGGACTAGACTGTTCCTTATACACATCTGGTGTTTTTGCCCCAAACAATGCAATAGCTGTTCAGTGCTTTTTATCCTTCCTTTTTTGTATCCTTGCACATTTGTCCTCAGTTCATCCACTATAGTATGGGTGAATCTGGTTAGAATCTGCAGAACTCTGGAGCTGTAATTTGTAACCCTTTGAAAATATTTTAATGAGTTATTATTATTTAATACACTTAAGATGGTTCAATCTTAACTCCAGAGCTCAGAGCAGTTGTCTTTTCAGTTCAAACAATAGCATTTGCTGTAGTGCTTGGCAGCAGTTTTCACCTGCTAGTAAATAAAATCACAGTACATGTTTCAATGCTAGAGATCATATCAGTTATGAATCATCCCTTTGCATTTATGTAGTAATGGTTTATCTTGATCTCAGTCATCAGAGGACTTTCAAACAAATCCTTTTATTGAATCAAAGCCTCATAAAGGTCTTCAGGAGAAATTTTGACTATTGGTAATTGAGGTTTTTCAATTAACAGAGGTTTCAAGTTCTAGAAATTTTATTATAAACAGTATTGTTTTCTGAATACAGTCATGCTCCTATTTAAGCAGCAAAATCTATGTATGTTAAAGGACAGAATTTGATTCATAGCATCAAGAAAATCAATAATCCTCATCAAAAGATAATTATTTCTGTTATGTTCTGGAGCAAAGACTTATTTGCTTGGGTGGCATTTGCCTTATTTGCATACATGAGAATTACTGTTACCCACAATTAAGATATAAATATACCTTTTCTATATCAATGTTCCAATGATGACTAGTGATTAAGCCATAGCTTTTTATCCCTAAGTCTCTACATCTTTATTTGCTTATCAGAGCAGTAATGTATTGATAGTGAAATGCTACTGACAGATGTCCATCTGGAGAGCAGATTCTTGGACAATGGGAGGAAGCAAGAAGAAAAATCCCCAAATATGTGGCACTCTTGCTTTCTTCACACAACTCTGCTGCAGTTGTACCTGTTGGGACAATGGAGAGACAGGAAAAGAGAGTGCTGATCAAATATTAATATTTAGTAATAGTCAATAGCATGAGTTTGACAGGGGTTTTTCAGCTTTCTTTACATAACAAAAGGGAACAACTCCACAGGAACTCAGGAGCAGAATTCAATTACTGATAAAGGAAAAATGCATTTTATAGTGTATGTTATTAGCTGCTGCAGGCTTTGAAATAAAATCTCCAGCAGACAGTGTGAAGCTTTCAGTAAGGAGGAAGGACAAGGTACTGATATCACTCTCTTTAATGATTTACAGAACTTCCTCCAAACAGACCTGCAAAAATTCTCATTCCATAGATTGGAAAGACTCAGGTCAAGAACTTTGCATATAAAATAAGAGACCTTCAAAGAAAATTTAGATATGACTTTAAGGGCTCTGCAGCTGAGCAGAAAAGTCTTTCCCACCACCAAACTGAACCAAGAAGGCTGTGTGCTCTGGGAGCCACTGCCCTGGATCAGCTTTGGTCTGATGGCTCAAATGCACTGGTGACAATTAAAGATCTCAAGGCACCTTTTGCAGGAAGGAGGACACTACCTTCAATTCCCTTGGCAGAGCAAAATACATTTCCCTGTTTTTTCTGTTGGGCAAGTCTCCCAAAGCAACCTGCTAGCTGGCACTAAATTAGTCCCTGAAGCAGAAGCACTTCTGTGGGAAATTTCCAAACAGTTTTTATGCAATTTATAATCTTTTAGAATAAAAGACACATTTGAACAAGATCAACACAAAAGACTGCTGAATAAAACGCCTCTGTGGGGCTTTGCTAAACCACAGAATCACTCTGTGCTTTATCAGGAGGGAGTAGGAATTCATAGACTTTATTTTAATTTTTCCTACTCTTTTTCACAGTTTATCATTCCTTGGGTAATTCCATTAAGAAACTATCTAGTCACCTGCACTGAAAATACATTTTTCTCTCTTTTAAAAGTGATGTGTCAAACCCATACATCAATTGTGTTACTTATGGTTCTCACTCACCACTACAAATGTTTTCAATTTTTAAAAGTAAAATACTTTTCTCTATTTTGTAAAATTATTCATTCCCCTAAATCAGTCAGGGTCTCTGTTTCTTTCCTTTTTTTTTTTTTTTTTAACCTTCTGGATTTAAAGTTTTTCCATCTTTACTAAGAGTAACTTTGACATTTCTGTAAATTATTTCTCCAAATCACGCTATCTTTTTATTGAAAAAAAGGTAACCAGTTTCATATTTAGATCTACAACTGACCTTTAGGATTGGTCTCCTTAGTGTACATTTTAGTAGGCATAATTGTGTTGAAATATGAATTAATTTGGCAGTGGTCTTCCCTACATACCCTGGATTATTTTAAGAAGATGAAAGTAACCTTCAGCTGTGTTTTGTGGAGGTTTTATTCCAGAGCCTTTCACTGTGATTTGAGATTGAAAGCTTACCAATATTTGAAGAATGCCATTGAGCACTAGGCTGTATTTGTTTGTCTCCTGAACTCATTCAATTAAGAAAATAATCCATTATGGAAAATCTTGATTAAAAGTTGGCTTATTCTCCCATTTGATTAAAATTCAGCATTACACGGAATCAATTGTTCAGTACTTCTGCGAAACCTGCCTCAACTGCAGGCAGAAGACAAATTGCTCTGTTGCTCTTGCATCTTACTCACCTTTGTGTCCTCTGATTATAAAATCTACTGCAGAACAATAAACATGCTCTAAAATTGTGGTTTCACTTGGTCCTTGACCCTATTCCATGGCAGAGGGAGACAGACCATGACAGACCAAGGGGACTTGGGAGTGGAAGGGTTTCCTTGGCCAGAGGCTTCAGTTCCACAGTCCCTACCCCGTCCCAGGATGGAGACTGTGGAACAGCTTATTCCTGCCATGAGCTTCATGGGTTCCTCAGCCTTCTGAGCCCTGAATAAAGTCTGCAGGATTTAGTCCTTTGCATGTTTCCACAATGACATCAGCAAACAAGGCTGATCTTGCCTGCCAACAAAATGGTTTTATAACTCCACAGTAAATCCCTAATTAAAAGTGCCACCTCGAAAACTCTGCCACAAACAGAGCAGCTGAAGTTGGGCTGCAACCTGACAGCCATGGGACTGGAAGGATGGGCTCTTTATCCCAAAACTTACCACAAAGTCATCTCTTTCTCCTTGTCCATGCTCAGCTCTGGAAGAGGTAATGCTGCAGCCTCTCAGATTGCTGTATGATTTCACTGGGTGAAAATCACACATTTGGTCTTGGCCAAATCAGTGGCAAAAATCCTCTTGATTTCAAAAGTACAGTCAGCCTATGGCTTCAAATGGGGCAACAACAACAACAAAAAAATCAGTAATCAAATACTAGTAGGTTTGCTTTCCAGTGTATTTTCAGTTCCAGTTTCCCTGTCCTTTGCCAAATGTGACAGTTTGCAGCAATTAGGAATCTTTATTCAGGAAGATTTTCAGACATAAACAAATGGTTTCAACCATGCTACTGTGGTTCTCAATCAGAACTTCACGGAGAAGCTTTTCCAATTTATTCTCTTCATCATGACTAATTCTTTTTACTATTTCTGTAAATAAAATTTCCATTTTCCCTGGTTTTCACACGGGGAAACTACGTTTTTGCTAAATATAATTGAACTCTAATACTGAGCCAACTAACTTCCAACTTTCCAACTCCATTACCAGGACTGATTTTAAATTTTTTTTTGCTTCCTTATGGGTTTTCCTCAGGCTGAATATATTACCAGCAAAATATAATTTTAGCTATCCAAACAGTGGTTTACCTGTTGGTAAACCTGTTTACCTGTTTACCTGTTTATTTGATGAAGACACAAGAGAGAATAATTGACAGAAACACCAAAAAAGATCTTTGAGTGCTTCAAAATTTTAATGCTTAGTGTCTTCACTGGCAAATATACGTTTAAAAAGTGACTTCAGAATCAGCCCAAAATAATGCAAGAAAAAACAGCTTTAGGACAGTCACATATTGGGCATGGATATCTTGAGTCTAATATTACTTCCAGTCACAATTATTAACTGGAATCAAACATTTGCAAAGTTTAGAAGGAATCCTATTTTATTATCTGGCTGAGAGGCTGAGAGGTGAGAGTGAAATTAATGTGCATAAATAATGTGGGCAGGTGAAGCTGAGCCCACTGGAAATAGGATAGTTGCTAAAATAACTCCGAGGTCAGTATTTGTGATGAAAACAGACTGAAGCGGGTCAGAAGCATTTCATTCTAATGCACTGTTTTAAAATCTATAGACATTGTGCAATTAAATGAAAAGCAAAAGCAAGCCACAGATTGCTGCTGAAGAGAAGAGAATAAAAGCAAAAGCAAAAGCAAAAGAAAATGTCATCTGGAGAAGATCTCATTTTGGAAACCCACAATATGTTGATTGATAGGACTAGCATTTTTCAAGCTCTGTCACAGCTGAAGTATAAAGCTGTCAGTGCATATGATAATGATGGATGCTCTAAAACATGCAAATAGCATGAAAAATCATTTCTCACATAATTTTGGAAGATGAGAGGAGTTGTGAACTGAGGGGAGAGGGGAGAGCAGGTCAAGCTTGACATTCAGCCGAGAGGAAGAGTTGGCCGCCTCGCCAGCGCTGGAGTTGTTAATTACCACGCCAGTGAAACAATGAATTGTGCCGGCCTGCTGCAAATTTTCCCACAGAATTGTGATTGTGGCCGGCGGAGGGAGAGGAGCACAATAGGGAGCTCCCCTGGAACAAATCTGTGCCCAAGGAAAGCCGCGCAGGGGCCGCCGCGCTCCCGGGAATGCGCCGCTCTAAGAACGTCCTGCGTGTTTCAGAGGTGACATTTACAGTGCACCATCAATATTGGGGGTGTTTCAGTTAATTAGCCATTTTTATTAACACTGAAGTACAGTAAAACCCAATGGAAGTGTTAGGAATGTAAATGAGCACCGTCCCCAGGCTGATCCAGCTTCATGCAGGGAACTATCACGTGCTGCCCCCATATTTATGTTGCTTTTCGTTTTCTGGACCGAGCAGAGGTTGCTCATGCTTCCAGCTGAGTTTCACCTCTTGTGCATATGCATGTGCTTGCATGTGCCAAAGTTCATGAGAAGCAATAAAGCTGTAGGTGCAACTTCAAATTTGCTGGATTTATTTTCATTCATTTTGCAGTTTTGAGGAAAATCATATTTGTAAGCAAGTCTGGCGAAAAGCACATACATTAAGGTTGGTTTTGTGTTTTTTTCTTTTTTACTTAGTTATAATGATGCACCTTGCAGCATCTAAACAGAGGAAAATCTATGACACATATAATAAAGCATTATTTAAACATCATGCCTTGCTTGGGCTCTGGGAAATGGTAAAACCCACCCAGCTTACATCACTTTGCATTCAAATTCCTCAGTCCTTATTCTACATTAACTTTTGACTGTGCCTTACTTTCAAAACTCTGCTTTGCTCAGCACAGGTCTACACACTGGATCTTCCCTCTACTGGATATTTTTGCTTGCTTTATCTCACCAAAAATCCCAGCTTAACATGAGCCCACCTGTGTGTTTCCAAGTCTACCTCCCCTGTTGCCTTTATGTTTTTCTTCAGTCTTAGGGTTCCTGATAGCATCTCCTTAACATTCCAGTCCCTTCTAAACAGAGACCATCTTGATATTGGGTCTTTTCACATATCTGTATCCTTCCAAAAATCATATTCATCTCAAATTTGACAATAAGGATATTAGTTAATTTTTTTTAAAATGCCATCCTAAATCTTTCACTAAATGGTTTATATTGGGGCTTTTCTGTATCTGTGTTAGATTGCAAGCTCTTGGAGGCAAAGACCTCCTTTATTCCTGGTGTGCATACTGCTGAACACACTGTCACACTCCACAAATTGCAAATAATGAGCAATGGCGATGGACCTTATTTTCTCCTGCCTTCCACCTTATTGCTATTTACCTTTGCACAAAACAAGTGTCAAAGAGGTGACATTAGCAAGGGCTGTGGTTCCTCAGCAGCTCAGCATATTTTAAGTTGAAGCATCATTCATAAAAGGGGACAATAACCACAACACTTCAGAAAATTTTATCTAAACATTTTACTAACTTACAAATTGAATTTCTCATTGATTTCCAAGGCGATCCATTTCATACTTCATTTCATTAAATATTGGTACTGTTTCTGCATAATCAGGCTCTGGTCTTGCTGTTTCAAACTGCTTTGTTGCAGGTAATTCATGAAAGCAAGGTTTTAAATTAATCTTGTTCGGATTTCCCCCCCCCGTGTTGGATTTCATCTTCATTTCAGACTTGGAGCAATAGCTCATATTCGTGTCCAGATATTCAAAATGCTTTGTATTTGTTATTCAGCAGGATTATGCTCTTTTGGACATGTTCAAGTTCACATTTAAAATGAAAAATAACTCACTGTTGCTAATGATGAGTTCGTATCTCTCCTTATTCCCTGTTACTTTTAAGATTAGAAGGGTCCAAAGGCAGGTGAGATGAATCAGAAATTTAACAGAAGTTCTGCAAATCAATGTATATCTAAATTAATCATGGCCCAAAGGTGTCATACTGGACTCAGACCAGCTCAAATAATACTTACACAGGACAGATTAGGGAGCCTTTTCCCCTTGCCAAAATTAAAATGCATGTAACAAAAATGACCAGGTATTCCCAGGAGCCTTGAGTGAGGCAACTCCCCAGAAAGCAGATGCAAGGATTGCCCAACATCTAAATTACCAGGCTGAGTTTACAGAGCAGAGCAGAGCAGAGAAGCACTGAGGCCAGGAAAAAAAAAAAATAAAAAAAATTCCAGTCATCTAAAAGCTGGACCCCAGCCAACTTTTCCCAATAATGGTAGGTGACAGGCCAGAGCTGATCCAATGTGCATTTTAATTGGTGGCAAGCTCAAGTAACAAGCCATTGCTGTTCATCTGTCAAAGAAGGAAAAAAAAAAAAAAGCCCAAACATGTAGCACTGTCTTCATTTTATTATTAGATTATGTACTACATATATCTTTATGTAAAGTGTTTGAAGGTCTTTGGCATCTAAGTGGAACAGAAAGGGCATTTTCCCCTACTAATTAGCTAATATGTACATCTCCAAAAGAGAAACAAACGAGAAGATAGCATCTCTGTGGTCTGGTGGCATGAAGGAGACCCTGAGTCATACTTGAAGCAGCCCGATAAATTGATCAGTGACAGCCCACGAAGGTAAAAGTTCTCAGAAGAGAAATGGCAACTATGTGTAATGATACTTTTGCTTCACTTAAATACTGTGAAAATGTGAAATAGCCCAACACAAGCTCTTCAGAGCAAGAGCCTGCCACTGATTTGGGAAAGCTTCTCCTTTTGAATAGCTTCCCAAGAGTTCAACTGCCGTCATTCAGGTTTTACTGTAAAGCATGAAAAGTGAGCACTAAAACTCCTAACACCCTACATTACCATACAAAGCACCTTCTTCCTCTTTGATTCGTTTGATTTTTTTTTTTTTTTTTAACCTCGATATTAACAAAACAAACCTGATCGGTCTGAAGGGGCTGTGAAGAAGATTGCATCGTTTAAGGGCAGGCTTCTGAAACCAAAAGGACTCCAACCAATTTCTTATGACCGAGAGGTGGGTACAGTTTCATGTGTTGCAGAGTATTCGTGTGCTGCTCAGGAGAGCACAGATTACATTCCATCAAAGGCAATTTTTCAGAGGTTGTCCCTCCTTTTGCTTTCCACGAAAATGAATCTGTACCATTTACATGGAACACTTAACCTTCAGACTGTCCTTACTGCAGCAACACTACTCCTATTGCAGATACATGTTTACTTAGACAAATCTAATTTACCCTTTGTTAATGTGTGCTGTCTTTACTTGCTATATTACATTAAAGTAGAAATAGAGTTACAAAAAAATTATCTTGCTTAAAATCATTCATAAGCTTTCATCAAGGGAATAAATTTACCAATTTCCCTCTTAGTTTATAACCATCCACTGTACTAACTTGACCTTTACCTAAACAGGGCTATAATTGCAGTTAAGATTATGTAATTTACAATAACAACAAAAAATTACTTTTGAGGAACTGCTACTGGCCATGAATGTCTCACAGCCATTAAATGCATCATTCATCTTGAGAAGAAAATTATTCTTATCCACGTCGACATTTTTAACATAAACTGTAGTACTCTCTGTTGGCACTTTTTTACGTACCCATTAATCTCAATAGTAAAGCATAAGTCTCACCCACCTATTCTCTGAAGTTTGGATGTCACTACTGTGTACAATAAAAATTGTATATTCATGAACTCCATTTGTTTTATGTCCTTCTCTCTGTCAAAGTCTCCCAAGCAGCATATGCTTTGCTCTGTGGAGAATAAAATCAAATTTGTCTGTCTTGTCATATTGTCATCAAAGTGATACTATCACAATTAGATTAACATTTTGTGAAGGAGCTGAAGGGAGGGAAAGGAAATAGGAACAAATTATAGAGAATCCCGGTTAACCCTTTCTCCAGCACAAAGCCCCCTTTGAGTGGTACCTGGAGGTAAAGAAAGCATCCAGGATCCAAACCAAGCAACCCTGCCCGGCCCTGCCGCCCTGCTTGGGGTCAGCGAGGTTTCTCCCCAGCCCTGCAAGGTACGAGTTCATCCAGAGGCTGTCAGTGCTGCTGAGAGGGAGCACTGTTGGGAGCGGAGCTCCTCCCGGGCAGTTTTAGAAAGCAGGGACAGAAGCAAAGCGCAGCCCCAGGGCAGGGCTGGTGCGGCCGCTCCGGCAGCTCGGGATGCTCGGGATGCTCCGGGGCCAGCACAGCACCATGAACACCTCTGCTACCTGCAGAACAGGAGCCTGGGAGCAGAGCACCAGGAGACACCTGTTCTGTTCTTTTTTTCCAGGATTTTTTCAGTTCTACTTTCACATTTATTCTTTTGTTAAATAAACCCACCCCAAAAATGCAAATCGGTGATTTTGTCAGATAAAGGGAAAAAACCCCAGCCTGTTGTGCTGAGGTGGGAAAAAAGTGTCTCTAAACTTTACTCACACTGTGCAGTTGCATTCCTCAATCCACTTCTAGTGTACAGGCAAGATCCATGCAATAAATTATGCTTGTGCAGGACAAAGATATGTATCTGTACAACTTATCTTCATATTACAATGGCATCATCTGCACATTGATCTCCTGCTCTGGGGATTAATTCTAACATGAGCTGGTTCTGATACTTATTCTTCAGGACAGGCCTGCCAAGGATGTATTTTCATTCTACTGTATGTGACGTAACCCACCAAAATGATAAATTCAGCTGCCTGGCACACGTGTCACAAAACAACCAATCTATCTTATAATTTCTATAAAAGTTATCAGCTGTTCAGAGTGGGAATATTTTCTGTAAAGTCAGATGGTATAATTACCATAACTTACATTGCACAACACTTGAAATTATGAAAAACAATTAACTTTTTTAAAAAGGCCCAAAAGCAACTTGCATGTCTCCATGCAAAACATTATGGCATTTCTCACTGACAGAAACCAGTGTTTCCCAAATCTCTGGGAAATTCTGTTCTCTCTAGTCAAACAGACTCTTTTTTCCTAGCCTTGTGCACTTCTCATGTGCAAGGATTTAAGGACACCATGTCTTTAGTGTAAGAGAAAACTGGAAAATCACCTAGAACAGAATTTTGTATGCCATGAACTTGGATATATTACCAAATAATATCAGAGCAAACTCTACATCCTGGGAGAGAGAGAGAGCAAACATTTTTTTGTCCCATATTTTTTAAAATCTTCGTTGTTTGAAGAGGAGGTCACAGGGCAGGGTGCTGTGAACATAGTGTTGGGAAAGGGAGGGGGAATGCACACCAAAGGGATGATAAAGTAATGAATAGCAGTGCAAACAGAAGAGGCAATGGGGAAGAAACAGGAGGAACAGTACACTGAGCAGAACAGTATTACATTCACAAAAAAAAATGGTAAGGTCAAAGAGGAGGAGAAGAAACTTTGAGATTTTGCCAAGAGGCAGCCTTTGGTAATCACGGCAATTCCAGCAGAGCACAGAAATGAAAGCCAACTGGAAAAGATTCATTAGAGTTTAAGTAACTTAAGGTAGTGGTGACAGACTGCCTGTCGGATTAATTTGGAAGTAAAGGAAGTGTGGGAAGGCAAGCAGGAACGGGGGATGAGTTTGCAAGATGCCTCTTCCTTCATCTTGGCCAAAGAAAGAAGCTAGAGGACAGTGAGAAGCATTGGATGAAAATAAGCAAAAGTCAAGATCTCGCAGAACAGCAATGTCTGCCCTGTGTAGAAATTGTCCATTTCAATGTCAGAAAGGAAAATATAAATTTGAACTCTCTTCTATGAGAACCTGTTCTTTCTCTGGCTTCACAGCACTGCTCACCCGTGCCTGAATGCAGAAAGGAGCTTTTGCTGCCATTTCAGACACAAGCCCTGTGGGCTGATCCCACCAGTGCCCTCAACTCTCGCTGAAGTCAATGGGAGTTGAGGGCGTTCAGCACTTTCCAGGGTCAGGCCATGTATCACTTAAAAATAACTCACCAACATTAAACATCATTAAAGAAACTAATGCTCATTAACTAGCAATAGGCCACTGGGAAAGGATCAATAGTTGTCTCTGAAATCATCTTACCTCTTACAGTATGTGCATAGTCCACTTAATGACAGTGAAGGATGGTGACACTGAGTGATAGGTCACTGATAACAGTGAATGGGAAAGACTGCTTCTTAATTAATCAGGACAGTATTAGCAAAGAATTCCACTTAACAGGGATACATCTGGGGCCTAACCAGGTGATTAAGGAATGATGTGCTGACCCTTGGTGAAACAAAGTGGCAGCTTAGAAAGAAATGCAAGGAACACTTTTTCATTCTTCTGGTTTTCTTCAGAGTGCTTTATTTCACCTCACCTTTATTTCAAGGCATTGCTTTTCTTTAATTAGCTCCTAATAACTGGAGTGAATTCATAACTGGGCAGGGTGATTCTGATCCTGCCAGTGGAAAGGGTTCTGGTGTGGCACCAACATGATGTTGTGTCTGAACTGAATGGCTTTTGTTCTGCAGCTCTTACTTAGGGAAAGCTGCAACAGTGTTTAACTGGAGCTGTGGTTTCCCTGATGGGACTTAGAGGCCATTATTTGGCAGAGTATAAACAGGACAGGCTTGCATGCTTTGCATGGAGATTCTGAACATTGTTTCCTTTTTCTGATCCAGATCTGGATTTCCTTCCCTTCAGGATCTACATGTGGGAAATCACAGAGACATCGAAGCACAGAACACGTTTTGCAGCCTTCAAGAGGTTGCCTAATGGCCATTTTAAGTAAAAAAAACCCCAAACCAGCACAATCTTATCTGCATTCCACTGGTACCTAACGACCCTCCCCATCTGACGGAATTTATTGCAATCCCTATAAACCTAAATCTCAAAGAATTCCAATGCCTTGCACATCTCTCCTGTTCTAATTTATGAGAACTTGGTAATGTGCCATCTGGAGGTTTCACTGCTTTTGAGATGCATGTTCAGCCCGCAGTGGAAGCCAAAAGGAGAAAGAAAGGAAAATACAGGGCAAGGAGAAGATCTGGCTTCAAGGAACAAGTGTCATGAACTCATACAGACAAAAACTACCTTTCAAAAAAAATCAGTTTTAACTTGCATGATCGGCACATACACAGCTGATAACCCAGGGTCTCAACCTAAGGACATTAGCAGCATTACAGGGCAATCCTTACACAAGGACAAAATGTTCTTGAGCAATTTCTGCAATGTATTAGACACAAACAGGTTTTTCCTCAAAACTGAAGTCATGTCAGGCTTCTTGCTTCACCTCTTTTAATTTTCCCTGAACAAACATATTTATTGTGGCGGTTTCAAGTAAATTTCCACTTCACACACTTTTCCTGTGAGACAACAAAGGGCTCATTGGAGGGAGCTTTTAGGCTGATTTGATGATCTACACCCAGGCCATCAAAGGTCTGAAGCCTATTTAACTCTGAAAAAAAAATGCCTAGCTCTGATTTTATTCCCTTTATTAAGCTACTTAAACAAAAATAACATTGAAAACTCCATGTCACTGAAGTCATAATTACTAACCTATGAAAAGAGCAATTCAGCTGTCAGGCTGGATCACATCAACAAGTTAGACACAGTACTGGCAAGCATATTAGATCACAAAATAAGTTAAATCATCCCATTAATAACAAAATAATCAATCCTAACACAAATAGATTTGCAAATTCATCCTAAAGAGGATATTAAGAAGGCAGCTGTTCATTTGTTACATGTACCAATTACAGAGCATCTTAATGTTGAAAAAAATCATCATCTAACATGTGATCCGTGTCCCTGGCACAGTGAAAAAGTTTCTTTTCAAACACTTGCTCTTCCTGCTCATGAGTGAACAAATTCTGGTCTCCCAGGATCCATCTTCAGAGTTACCAGGATGGAGATGTTTATATCAGGACCTATCAGAAGAGTACTCTGTTGGCCAGAAAGTACAGAAAAAGGAAGGTTTCAGGCTGCTCACTGAAGGCAGGACCCTTTCCCCAATATTTAATTTGACCAAGGAATATTTTCATTAATGTTTCCTTCATGAATGCAGGGCTGGTGCTCACAGCCTATTTAACTCTGACAGCTGGAGTGCCAAAATTCACAGTTCACAGCAGGACTGAGACTCCTCGACAAGGTGAGGAAAAGGCTATTTTGTGACAGCAGCAGAGTCACTCTCCCAGGCACTGTTGCCTCCTTGGTCTCCCGCAGCACCAAAACCACGGAACCTCTTAACCCTGTGTGTTCCTGTACACAGCCAGAGGACTCAGTGACTTCACCTCTTCCCAGTCTCTGCCTCTGCCAGAGCACAGGACCAGCGGGGCACTGCTGCCCAGAGGGAGAGTTTGGAACCACAGGCACCACGTGTGCCTCCTTCCCTTCCCTGCTCCTCTCTTCCCTCCTGGGCCAGCCGTGGCAGAGACACCTTCTGCACCCATGGGGGGCTTGGGGGAGGCAGGGCAGGGCTCCTGCAGCTCCTCTCTGGGCTGAAGGAGAGGCTGTAAAGGGAACAAACCTGATGAGATATTCTCACACTGCTAGGCAAGGTGGGCTTTAGCTGCAGTCATTAGTACTCCATGCAAGCATGATTTCTTGTTCCACCAGTCTGGTACCTTGCATGGCTACCTTCATGGTCTGAGCCAAAAGCTGGATCTGCCTCTAAAAAGGAAGTTCAAATGGGCTAGGAAGGCTCCCTGTAAATGAAAGATACTTTTAGAAAGGGAAATTATTACATTAAAATTTAATTGAAAGATGTAGTCACAAACTTTGCAACTCCTCCTCTTTTCTGGGCGGTAACAAGTCAAGACCTGACAGGTCCCATGTACTTTTCTTCTGGGTTCAGGAAGAGGCTGAAGGCTGATAATCTGACTTCTTCTCACACACTGGTATTGGAGACTCCAAATGAGCAGTTTTGCCTGAGATGTCTTCTCAATCAAGGCACTACCCTGCTTGTTCTTTGTCACCCTGATTTTTTTAGCCTTCTGATTGTTTCGCATTTTTTTAGTGGAGTTCTCACAGATTCTCATGCAAAAAATGTGTATTTTTAGAACTATTTTCTTTTGTTTTCATATTTCTCCTCTGAGAGGAGACAAATCGATGGACTGTGGTTTTCACCAGTGAGGTTGGAGAGGTGGCAACTTCATCCTCCAATCTCTGACCTTTTTTTAGTAATCTATATAATGGAGTCAAAAAAAATAAACCCTGCCTTCCTTGCCTCTGAACTCAACCTGAGAGTCAGCCTCGTTCTTTCATGTCCTATTGCAAGAGTTCTTACCTCCCCAGGAATTTCCTCCAGATGAGACACAAGGTGCATTATGATCAGAATACACCATATTCCTCTTGGACCAATTTGTGAGAACATAATTTTAGTGAGTTATTTAAAAAATTTTGGCATTTTGAAGACTGGCATGTGCAAGTCTGACTTTCCCTTTGCCAAACACCAAAAAGTGAAAAATCTAATTACAAGATCGTGATGGGTTCTTTATTTACTTTAATTTGTTTTGAACATTGTATCAGCAAACCAAAAAGCATATACAAATAGATTAAAAATAATAGCTTTAACACTCAGAGAATTCTCTGAGCACAAAACTGTTGGGGAACTCTCTCTACTTCACTGGGAGTGGAGACACTGTACAGCAAAGCCTATGACATTCACCAGGACAGAGAAAACAATTAAGATTTATCCAGGTTCAGTACTGGCAAAGTGCTCAGCTAAGACAGTGCTGCTTTCCTGCCCTTTTCATTGAATAGAGCACAGAAGCAACTGAAGCAAGACAAAGGCATTGCTGGGAATGAGAAGAATCCATGGGACCTATGCACTGGGAGCTGGAAAATCAAAACTTTTAATGTCAGCTATGATCAATGGTACTTTCTCCATTGCACAAATGAGCCAAAGGAACATGCAAAAACCAAAACAGGCTAGCTGAAAAAGAGGAAACATCACACTTCAAAGGTGCCAGTTCCCATACCGATTTTTACATGCCTAGGATCCCTTATGACCAGTGACTGAGCCCTCACAACTGCCCTGGTGACCCTAAATCACAGCATTCAGGAGCAGTCTGCCACCCTCCCTCTACTCCATCAAGGCTTAGCAAAAAAAAAAAAAAAAAAAAAAAAAAAAAAAAAAAAAAAAAAAAAAAAAAAATTTAAAACCCACTTTAATTTCTTTCTATGGCTTCTTGATCTTGTGAAAAGCAGTTCAACACCTACAGAATACCTTCCCTAAGGAGATAACTGTACAAGCATAGTTCAAGTATCCCATCATTGATTGCATGTGTTTCATACTAAGCGCCTTCCACTATAATGCACTTTCTACAATAGCTGATAGATTTTTCCAGTCTTCCTCTGGGAGTCCTAAATGACTTTGCCAGAGAATTGTAAAAGCTCTTTTTTCCTTCACTGACAAAACTCAATTCCTGAATGAAATGTTTGAAAATCTTTAAAGATACTTTTTAATACATGTTGAGTATCTTAAAAATAAGGAAATTGTGCAAAGAGCAGAACACAGGTGGTGATACAAGAATATGCTCAATTGCTATGGCAGCTTGATTTTCTAACCTCAGGATACCACAGGTTGTGTAAACCCAAATCGAAATTCTCTGTGCACACTCTTATCAACCACTATGTTTATTCTGATGCAGAGGCCTTGATTCCAGCAAGCATCTCTGTCCAGAAAAGTATTGACATTTGTGCTTAAATCTGAATGTTCATCCCATTCAGTAGGTTGTAAAGGACATTCAAGCACCTGTATGCCTAAAAAGAGACTGACAGAGGGCATATCTGAGTCAGAATTTTATTAATGTTCCCTGAAGGTTATATAAGATCAAATGGGTAGATTGACTTGGCATTGTATTGCAGTGACTTTGTACAATGTTTGGGAAAATGAAACCATTAATGAGATATCAGCTGAATATTTTTTCATTGACACTCTGGGTAATAAAATGTGAAATGTTTTATTTCCCCAAATGAGGTCAGCACATATGTGGATAATTGCCTGAAACAATATAATTTTTGTTTAACTTGTTTAATTGTCTAGGTAACTTGTTTGTTCAAAATAAATATGCAGTTAAAAAAGAGAAAAAAAATTTGTGGTTGGGCTCATAAGAAGCCCTTCTTTTGTGATTAACACTGCAGACCCTGCTGGCAATGCTCTGGTGGCTGGACTTAACAAACACATAACTAAAAGTGGCCATTTCTGTGCTGACTTTTGAGTTTAAATAATCTGGAATGATGTGACAGCCACCTTCTCTAACAACTTTCTCTCTGGGAGTGCAAAACAGATTCCTATTTGTTCCTTATATTTTTATTTCTCTGTGCATTCATCCCTTCTTTTGCCATCTGTCATAGAACTAGCTGAAAAATTGAATGTTTTGATCCTATTTTGATAACTATTTAACTTTATTTACTTATGGGGAAGTCCCCCCACACTTAGGTATTCTATATACAAATCATAGGGGACCAGGTGGTCTTCTGAAAATATTGAGATAAACTTCTTTACCAGTGTACCAACAAAACTGGCAACTAGCTAGAGCCTGGTATTTTTTGCATCCTTGGTACTAACCCCAGATTTCTGGATTTCTTCTGCTAAAAAGAGCGCAGTTTACATCTTAATGCTTTGGCATTTGGTTGCCGAGCTCTCCACTTGGAACTCTCCACTTGAATTCTCAGCTGGAAGCTCGTGTAACATCTGTGTGCAGGCTTGGCAGGAGGAGCCCAGCACGCTGGGCAGTACATGAGTCCTCTTCACCGTCTTGCAGGATTAGATCCGTATCCCAAGAACTGACACAACTCAGAGCATAGAGGTTTGCCAGACCCACATTTGTGCTCAGCTAAGTGTCTGGCTTTTCAGGACCTGCCAAGAGAAGATCCCAGGCTTGTCTCTTCAGCCAACCCCAAATTCGTGCCAGTCACCATAAAGGGTGTGAGCCCTGGTTAGTGTACACGTGTTTGAGGAGCTGTACTGATGTTACAGGAGCTCCACCAATTGCTCCAGCCGAGGCTCTTGCCCAAAGCACTTCAGAATGCTGAAACCTTTTAATTCATAGCTCTGTTTCACTTTAGCAGGACTTTCAATCTCTCATTTTAGTAAAATAAGTGCCACTCCAAGCCTGGATCACGTTCCAATTATTCTCACAGTAGTGGACTCTATAAGGAAACAGTGGACATTCTGCCATTGGAACAATTACATCATATACAATCAGACAGGAAAGAAAAGTGGAAAGAAAGCAACTAAATCAACACACTGTGCATCCATTCATTTTACCATGTCATTTAGCATATGGTCACTCATGTGATCAAGACAGTAACTGGCATTTTTCCCAGTTAATTCACCTCTTTTCTCTTTGTCCTCTGTTGTAGCACTAGTCTTTCAGAAAGATTTCAGGTTGCAATCCCCTTGGAGAATGAATAGTCCTTATTAGGTGTCTGGAAAAAACCAGCAATTTATTAGTACATTGAGACTAATTATAGCTCTACCTTAATCAAATAAAGAGTCACAATAAAAAAACCCAAACACCTCACTTGAAATTGACTTAAATATTTTTTATTTCTCTGTCTCTCTCTCTTTATAGAAATTGCCAATGCAATTAAGTCCTATAGCTGTAACAGCTGTCTAAGTAACTTCTGCAAAAATAAGTTGTTTCTTTTTTTCCTGAGGTTTGGTGGTTACAGTGATGTGAACTGACTAATATTTTACAGAGCTTAGCTGTGAATCATTCACTGCAAATAGAAGGCAAGTCACGCAAATGTTCCTCTGCATGTTCTTCTCAATTATATTTCTGAGGACGTCCACTTGATTTTGATATCCATTCAGCATTACATATTTGAAGTCTAGACAAGGGAAGTCTAGACATCCATAGTGCCCTGTCATGTTTTTTTACACTATTTTTGAATTTAGATGCATCTTTGAAACACAGAAGGCTATTATGCTCATTAAAAGCTGAATTCTATGTTGATGCAAATATATTTAGCTGCAACTGATACCCATTGCATAAACAGAATTTTCTGAGGACAGCTGTGCTATACAGAGGGGAGTGATGAGAAATCCAAGCTGAAGTGCAGGCAGGCAAACCTTGTTTTTGTGGAAAAAATTGAGAATAATGAGTAGTTCCCAATCTGTGTACATTCAGGTGGTTTAAGGTCTTTTAAGAATACAGAGAAAAAAGATACACAAATACCTCTTTTTTTTCAGCCCTTCGTTTATATTGTTTCGCTACCTGGTAATAAATTAGTAAATGTAGGAGACTTTGTTTACACACCTGAAGTCCAGGAGGGTGGCAATTCCCAGAGCTGCATTCTACCTGAAATGTTCAAGGACATGCAGCTGACACAGTGGGCCTCTGACTGTAAGACAGACAGCTCCAGGCACAAAGCTGCTGTATAAAACTGTCTACATCTACCTAAATTAGAACTGACAACCAGCCCTGGTTTTATAATGCTGAGTTCTCAACTTTTGGACACCAAAACCTATCCAGAAAAGGAAACAGAGTACATTACATTTTTTAAAATTTTTTTTCTGCTTTTGGGCATTGTTTCTTCTGTTTCTTCTCCTCTCTTTTTTTTTCTTTTTTTTCCCCAACACTCATTTTAAAATACAGCATTTGATGCATCATATTTTTCACTCCACTGTTGTTTTTTGTTGTTGTTGTAAACCCCTTTAAAGTTAAACATTCCAAAAAAAATAATATAACTAAAAATTTATCTTGATCGCACTTGAATATGATACAGTGTTTTCACTAAAAATAGAGCTTGTTAAGGACAGGAGTTAAATTTCATAGTAAACCACTGAATTGAATGGAAACAGAAATTTAATAACAAACCTCTGCTTTAAATGGAACCAGCAGGTAAAACAGAGGGCTTGAAGAGAGATTCCTGTAGCTGCTTTGCAGACTTCGCTGAATTATCACTCCTATAATGAGTTCATGAAGACTAATGTTTCAAAAATAGCTACTAATTTTGGGTGCCAGATTTCAAACTTCTCAAAAAAGTGAATACATTTCAGGTTCTGTCTAGTCATAACTCCCTGTAAATTGGCTGTCTGAGGATTCTGAAAATGAGGAATTACAGACAACTGATTTTATCTGTTTCATACTTATGTCATAGGCATTTCAATTGAATTTTTAAACAAACACTTTTTTTTAAAGAAAAACATATTACATAATAATTCACTAAATATCTGTTTATTGAAAATTGCCATGAAATTTGGTAGAAATAAGAACATGGACTGGAGAGCCCGACTGTATGTTTTTGAACACAAATTCTACTCCTGGAACTGTTGAAAACCAACAGAGTTGCTAGTTTACCTCAATAACTGAAAAACGACCTTACAGCTAATTTAGGTTGGCTTTATTATTATTATTATTATTATGCCTTCCTTGTTTAGAATAAACAACAAAATGAAGAACCTAACCAAGACTGCTCACAATTTCTCTCAGTTTTTGGTGGTAACAGCTCTGTCACAGCCATTTGGTTTTTAGGTCTACCTTATTACATCTTTGTTTATAAAAGGAGCAAAAAGATTCCAGGCGAAGTCTTGCATTACTCTTTGTTCTGCAACATATTTTGTTAGCGAGCCCTCAGTAGTATCTAAAATAGTGTAAATCATCAGTTTTTAATCTGGCAGGAAGTAGATAGTGGCCCATTAAACTTTCGTAATTAAATTTCCCCTGCACTCCCCCATAGAACCATTATCTGAGTTTTCTAATTAACACAAGAGGAGGGAGTCAATTCAGAGTGATGGGATCTATAGCCATCCCCTTTCATTTTAATGGCCTTTAATAAACTTTTATTACTATTGATATTGATAATTATAATACACCCTTTCCTCTACAATGTGATTCTAAGGGCCTTGTCAAAAATTGAAAAATTCTTCCTCAAAGTTGGAGCATGGCAAATGACTGTGTCCTCAGACACCCAGGATGTGGAGCCAACAACATCAGTGAGGGAAAAAAGACAAAGCGTGGGCAGGACCGGAGCGAATGTCCTCGCTCACACAGATTCCAGCGGGTTACGCCACGGTCCTGGTCTGCCACAGCCCTCTGCTCTCGCAGCAGAGCCTCCCCCAAACAGCCTGACACAAATGCTGAATCATGAGGTGGTTTCATGACAGATAAACACAAAGAATTATGCAGAGTTCATTTAACTTCATTTTACTTCCAGCCTTACAGAGGTCAGATACTAGAGAGGAGGATTAGCTGTCGTGACACCTAGTCCTTCCTTAGACTTTTCCTTGTTGCCTTTTATACTAACTAAACACTTTTACATGGAGCTTTTATTGGCATGTCAACACTTCTAACCTCACCACAGCCTCAGAACAGCACATCTCATATCTCAGTGATCCTCTTCCAGGTGAGCAATTATGTTCCATCAGCACTGCAGTGACAGAGGCTTCTCTGATGGATTGAAATCAAATGCAAGCTGGAGCAGGACCTCCCTTCTGCAGGACTTGGAAGGGAAAAGGCACTCTGCCTTCCAAAGCAGGGAGTACCTGTACAATTGAACAAGCCCCTGTGTGTCCCTTCCTTGCTGCCACCAGTCGAGGTCCTCATGACAGGAGGACACGTGTGGACTCTCACTCGCCATTCACACTCTGAACCTCACAAAGCACTTCTGTCTCAGGGCTCTGGGTGCACACAGATGTTGCTGATGGTTTCCCCTAAAGCCCACAGGCTTACTTGGAGCCCAAAACTCTATGTGTGGGAAGAATCCTTTATGGGAACACCACTTCTTACCCCATACTGCCCTCAGGAATGCACACAGCTTCAACCAGGTGAGCATGGCTACAGCTGCTCCTTCACTGCTGGCTGTGGGGGTGTCCCCTGACCCCTACACTTCCTCTGGGGATCTCCAGTGTCAGGAACTTTGGCCTGTGGCTGTTGGACAGTCCCAGCAGGGGTCTGTTTCTGCTGCTTGGCCTTTCTAGCAGTTTCACTGGGCACACCAAAAAGTCTTTCCTTCCAGCAGAGCACAGATGTCCTCTCTGGAAAAATGCCTGATGCCTAGCTACAATCCCCCCCATCTTGGTCTCTACACACAATACAACATCAATATTGGGTGTTCTAGATCTTGGGGTTGTACTTTATGACTCCTGAAAGGTGATTTTGAAGAAACATTTGAAGTTGGATTTAGAAGTTCTTTAGAAATTAACTAATTTGGGCCATTTTCAGCACTACTTCCTTATTGCAGGTTATGATCACTGAGATGAATAATTTCAAGCACAACAAGTTGCTTGTATAACTATAGGCATCAAATGCAGAAAAAGTGCAGGGAAAATGCTTGAAGAATTATTTCAAATCAAGTATACTAAGAAAATTGGTTTTTGCTTTTCCAAATACAAAAGGTAAAATTTTGTGATTCAAACAGATGAACTCACAGGTGAACCATATCGCTTTATAAAAGGGCTGCTCTATAAATAGCAAAGAGTCATTGCTTACTACCTTCAAAAGACTTTGCACTTAATATAATTGCAAAATGTGAAGAATGCGTTTCCTAAAGATATGAGAAAAAAAACCCCTTCAATTAACAACAACATTCAGCCATACCTGATGGGATCACAAATTTAGATTTGGTAAAACCATTAAATTGAATTAGAGAGCTTATTAAAGAGCCAGCCTTTATTTCTGTTGTTTGAACTGCTGATGAGCTAATGATCAGCGTTTAAACCCAAGTTGTCCAGATGGAACCAGAAATATGTCTGTAGTAACTTCTAAATATTTGTGTGATGTTTCTGAGTGCAGTTTGCATGTCCCTCCCCAGGACTAAACATTCTTATTTCTGAGGTTCAGTGTTAGGCAGGTAGATATGAACCGAGTGAACGAGGAGAGAAAAGGCTTCATGAATAAGGTATGCAAAAAAATTTGGCATACGTCGTTGAAGTGATTATGAGGTCTGTGTGAAAGCAGTAGTAGGTAAATTTTGGCTGGCACAGCATATAGATACACAAGAGAAAAAACTCAGCCAACAGTGTGATCACAGGACAGGAACCAGCTGCCTGGATTTTGCCTCCTCAAAAACTAACAAGGAAAAGCATGGGGAGAGCTCCTCTGTGACTTACAGTATTAGGGATAGAACAAAGCACGGCTGAATGGTTGGCAAACCTTTGTATCTGTGAGCAAAATCGGTATGAAACCTGTCTAAATGTGCACTGAGACATCTTCACCACCACCCATTGCAATTATTTTGGCCCTTACTGTGGCCAGGTCACGAGTGGGGAATTAGGTCTGCAGAGAGGCTTTGCAGAGAACCCATCCAGGAGAAAAGAGGTGTGGTAACCCTGGGAATATTTGAGTTTGGAGGGATGTGATTTTATATCAGCAGTATCACATTTCCTTCTGTATTTGTTTCTATTTTGTCATTCAATGAATTTTAAATGAAACAGAGATTTTCAATAAAGATATACAAATTCTATCATAAAAGTTTACATACTGAAACAGGTTAATGACATAATCTTTCTTGAAAATATCTTCCAAGAATTACCAGAAAGGAATGTTTCAGAAGTAGGGTATCTGCCAAATTGGCACACGCTCACAAATGAACTTAAACTTGCTTTTGTGACCTTGTCTGCTGATCATCTTATGTCTTAATTATGAAGGTGCAAAGTCCTCTTAAATTCTGTCCATATCAACTTCTAATTTTATAATTTTTCAAATATGATTAAACTCATCCTTCACTATTAGTCAGCTGGGTTTTTCTCTTATGCATCCTGCATCTCTGAGTTTCAAAGATGAATTTAAGAAAATGAGAAAAAGGGAACAAGAATTTCCTGAATTATGACTATTAGCTATATTTTTCATACAGTCTAGATGCAGAATATGTCTTAGAAGGTAACAATGTATTAATCTGCATCCTTGTCTCTATTGCTCCATTTCGGCAGTGATGGTTTTGAGAAATGCAAAATCCAGCCTTGCAGAATGTTGTGTTAGAAAAATTAATTGGAAAAGATTCACCTGTTCATTCACATATGATATGATGTAACGTATATATTAATTTGAGAATTAATTTATGGTACACATGATTGGAACATGCACATATATATTTGCATAATTACACAAAATTGATTTATTTAATATTTTTATTTGTTATCATTTAACAGAGAAATTTGCATGAAGTATGTATATCTAAATAACAATATATAAAATTCTGTACAAAATAAAAACTGAAAATCAGAGAAGAAAATGAAGATTCCAACATCCTAGGACATAGGAATGATCAGAGAAGCATCTTTGGCACTAAGGACAGCACTATGATAGTCCATTGTTGTGTACAGATAACTGTCCTTAAGCAGCAGCAAGGACAATATCTCCAGGTCACTCGAAAGGTCTAATTTCTTTGCAGACTTTTCAAAACACTGCTTTATTTCACCATGAATAGATGGACATTTTTCCTACCTCCAACAAATCTCTTCCCTGCTTCTCTGTCACTTCCTAATTTGCTCTGTTCCTTGCACTAAAGTGAAGAAGTTCTGCTTGATAAAATTCCAATAACAAACATAAAATTTCATTATGTATTTCCCATTTTTTAAAAAATCTATTTTTTTCTGTGAGCATTTGTAAAGATGGTAATCAGGTTCCCATTAATAGACTGCTTGACTTTAATCAGTATGTAAAATAATTTCCTGATAAGAATTTAGGCCAAGCCAGGAAGAACACTCCAAGCAAAGAAACATCTGTGATAAAAGCATCAAGCAGTCTTTCTAACCATGTACCAAGTTCAAGGTCTCTGATAAGCCACCTGGCTATCCCTACACACTCTGATAACCCCAAGCTGGTGGTACAATGTTCAGCCAGGGAAGGTCTTGTTGCTGGGCACTGAGCTGATAGGCTTATGGCACTCTCTGCTACAAGACACAAGAATATTGGAATATCACTAAGCCAAAGCAAGCCAAGAGCATGGGCATCTTAATAAGGAAGACTTCTAGCAACCAAAACCTTTTATTTCTCCCCACAGTATATTTTTGTGCTGTAAGAATGCACCCAGCATGTTATCTACATGCTCAAGCACAGCTGTCCTTGATGTCCAGGGTCTCTCTTTCACAAATCCAGATCTACTGGATAGGATCAGTGATCTCATCAAAATTTTCTGGGTTTATCTATACATTGTGACTCCTGGTCCCAATCTATTAATTGTTAAGGCTCTCTTATTTCCTCCATTCTTCCTTTGAGTGTGAGACTTTTTCTCTCTGCTCTCAATGCTCCTGTTTCCATGTATGAACAAGGACTTTCAATAACTTCTGCAGACGAGCCAGATTCCTGCCTGGTTTCTGGATGCAGTTGTTGCCCTCTTTTCCTCTGGGCTTGGTTAGGTGGGCTTTCAATGGGCTGGTGACTCCAGGGCCAGGCCTGGGAGTAGCCTGGCAGGGGTTATTTGGGGTGCCCCAGCCACTCATTGTCTCTCCACACTCCTTTGTGTGTGTGCAGGATTTTTTATCACCTAAAAATGCATTTTACATTCAGTTCCTAACAAAATGTACTTTATTCTCTATGCCACATAAGTTTTGGGGGTCACCCTGCAGTGAGCTGACTAGGAGAAGAAGGGTGCCTCCTTAAAGTGTTTCAGTCCTGTTCCCCTGTTGAGGTGGAGATTTCCATAATGTGAATGTGAACTGGGGAATATTCTAGAAATGCAATGGCCACTTACATTAGCGACAGTCAAATGAAAAAAGAAGCTATTCTATGATGTGATGGTAACACAGCACAAAGTAAAGAACAGGTAGGCAACAGATCTGGAAAGTTGCTTCAGAATTTGGCTCCTGATAGTGGATAGCACTAAATGTGGGTTATTAGTGAATCTGCAACCTTTTTCTATCTGTCTGCTTTTAGACCTTTTAAATCTCACTTAAAAACTAGGTGTTCTCCTAGCAGCATGAATTATTAGAAACGAAAGAACTGAATAATGAAAGCAGCATTCCATTTCTGTTCAGGTTATTCACCCCTACAGATAACTCTGTGTAAAGTCAGTTTTACTGATTTCTCATGACCAGTCCATATTCCAATGTAAGTATGAGTTGTGGTTGAAATGGGAATTCAGAGGAACTGGTACAGAATTTTGAATCCTGCTATTGCATTGCAAATGCTCTCCATGGGAAATTCTGGTCTGTCTACCTCAAGTGTTATTATGGCGTACCAGCATATTTTGATCACCCTGGACTATTTCTTTTCCCCAAATAGGAAAAGGGAATAGGAAAACATTTTATAAAACTGGAATACAACCCAAAAGCATTAGTAGATTTATCCAGGGACAGGTATGGATTTGGATTTATTTTATGTAACTAGAATACATTTCTACTGGTGGAATTATTGTCATAATTTCATCTTTCTGTCTTCTAAATATTTTGTTTCAATGCTGTTTCGTTATTTTAATTCTTCAGTCTCACTGTTATGGAAACTTTGGAATTTGTGCATCTTGGATGTTGAAGCTAGCCATGGATCCCCAAAATAACTTAACACTGAAGAGACACTGTGATTTTCGAATTTTAGATGATTTGAAATTTGGAATGGCAATTAAGTAATGACTAAAGTACATTGTGGCACAACACAGGTTTTTTGCAGGTTAAGATATTTTAGAAAATTATTAAATCTGTCTTGGACAGCACTGAACACAATGAATGGAGGGGGAATACACTTCAGAGCAAAAATATTATAGAGATACTACAAATTTAAAGCATTTTGGAAGTGAGGGGGAATGTGAGAGAAAAAAAGAAAAAAGAAAAAAGAAAAAGAGGATAACTGTTCAAAGATACTAGCACCCATTTTCTTGATTTAGAGGGAAAAATAGGGAAAAAAGAAAAGTCATCTCAATGACTGATTGACAATATGCAGCTGACTGACCTCTGTATTCTGAGGAATACAATTAGCTCATTTGGAGTGAATTTTGTTCACCTAAGTGCAATTTTTGATGTCATTGATGGACAACATCTGTACATTTTACTTCTTTTAAAATCCTGAGACTTTAGCTTGTTTTGGCTGAGAAACAATTTCCAAACTGGATGCGGTTGCCCATGAAGTCTGGCATGGAGCCACATCCCACCTTTGGGAAGGACACCTTTCACAGCCCTGCTTCTTTATAACCTTATTGCCATTGAAAGGTAATGACAAGGGCTGTGGAATGGCCAGTATAAACAGCAATATCCCTCCTCAATCTGCCCATTCCATGGACTGTGTTGCTCCTTTCAGTTTTCAGCAGAACTGCCCATTGACTGTAATGAGGATTTAGCTTAAGAAAAACTAAAATTCTGGTATAATATGATCACTTGCCAAGGATGAGAATTTTTTTTTTTAAGAAATAGCAAAAAAATCATAGAAATTGTAGAAGCTAATTCCGGATTCCACTTTTGCCTTATTTGTGACAATTTTCTTTACTCTCTCCTGTCACTATGTATTATTCTCTCTATTATTGATGTTTGAATAAAACGATTGTACATATAGGATGAAACACCACAAAGAGTGTATTAGGTTCTGTTAGGGTTAAATTTATAGTGGGCAGCAGAGGATAGCTGAATTTGAAAAAAATTTTGATTGATTTTCACACAAAATTTCCATGGAGAATAAATTTTAACTAAGATGTAGCTAGGCTATTTTTCCAGAATTTCTGATCTGTGGGCCCCACGTCACTGTGGTTTGCAACAGAGAGTTCAGGATTGAAGTAATACTATTTTGATTATGAAAACAAAGTTTTAGTTCAACCTTGAATAATGTTGCATTGGATAGGATAAAGAAGTTCCCTATTTTTATGGGTTTAAAGATGTTTTGACATTTCAGGATCTGCATGCAAACAGATAAACATCTACCTTGAAAAAGCAGAGTTGGAAATAAATAACTTTATAATGGAGCAACAGGGATGCAACTATGATAAGAAATACATGTCCTTCAGCTTCTGCTTAGTAGCAAAGAAAAAATGCTGGTAACAACATATGGGTAAACATAATTCATGTTTTAAATCCTTTTATAGAACTATTGACTATATATTACTGGACTTCTCTTCAATCATTGATATTTCTGTACCACAAGAACCACTCGTAGCTACGAGGAAGCTGCAACCAATGCAGCATTGAGGCCATAACTCATTCAGGTGTTAACTACATTAAATAGTTTTGGTAGTTCTGGGACTTGCTCTTCACTAACTAAGAGGAAAATTAGATTTACAATCACAGGGTTACTGTCAGAAAAAGGAAATTAAATCTGTAGAAAAGCTAGAAGAATGAGCATAAGAAATGCATCAAAAAGAGAACCTTGGCGGACTCAGAAATTTTATGTTTTTTTCATTATGGGAAACTTCACTCACCCGTATTTGTCTTTTACAAAGGATTATGAATTGAGGACTACAACTCCATAAAATTTATATTTTGTCATCTGGTTTGATTGGTGGAATTGTGTTATTGAGAAGGATTCTGAGATCACATTAGCCAGGAAAGAGTAATGCACTACACCCACCGAAGAACAATACATGTTCTTATCTACTCAGGCAGGCAATCAATTCTCTAGTGCATATATCAATATAGGCTGGGAGTCCACTATTGGCAGATCCTGGGGATGAGGTCTTGATACCAGCTTTACCAGCAATGATTGCCACAGATGGATTCACGGCAGGTTAAACAAACAAGCAAACAAACAAGCAGGCAAACAAACATGGATTAAAAAGCCCCACAACTGATTAATTCTCTATCACTGTGAATTTATTTCCATAATATGATAATATAAAAGCTCCTCTCAAACTAGCAAGTGCAGGCACTGAATGCTCCACTTTTAAACTGTAACATAAGGAAATGTATTTTTTTAAATATTCAACATTGTGAAATATCTTTTAATATTAAGGGATGTGAACTCCAAACAGAAAGGTCCTGAACCTCTTCAAAACCAAATATTCAGGTAACATTTCCAAACTTCTTGTAATTTTTTGGACTTCAGTGACAAAAAAAGCATCAGAACTCATGGAAAGAGCTCCAATTCTGCTTGTGCTTGACCAGAAACACAGAAGGTTCTTGAATACTTAATGAGACATCCAACTAAGAGACAGCCCAGAAAGCACCTAGTACCTCATAATTGTTCTGCCATCCTAGACTTGGAGATATATCCTTGTTTTCTGATTATCTAAAATCATATTTTAGATTATAGGTTATTTTAGATAGTACAACCATAGTTTTTATTTAGTTAACACTTAACAAGCAATTGTTCTGTGCAGGATGAAACACTTAGGACTCTGACACAATGAACTAATGTAGAGAAGCACAGGTCTGGTGTGCTAGGAAAGAGACCTTAAGGAACTGGGAACAAAAGAAGCTGTGAAGATGATGCAAGCATGGGATGATAAGAGATGGGGCCCAACTTTGGCACTGGAGACCCCAAGGCTATGAGCAACTGTTCTGTCACCAGCCATCAGTGACAGAGATACTGACCTAGAACTGTCCTGAATGTGTTTTGGGGGCAACAAAGAGAAAGAAATAGTATCCAACATACATAAAATGCACTAAATGTATTTAGTAAAGCAATATGTAATGTAGAGTTTCAGCCCAAGTTGTAAAAGCAAAATAGCAAACATTTAAACACAATCCCAAGGGGATCCTCAAGTGAGGAAGAAGAAAGTACCAACAAAACTCCCTGTTCCTCCCCAGGAGGGACCCGTGATGCTGGTCACTCACTGCACCCACACACACACCAGGCTGCAGCCACTGACCCTAGAACCCAAAGGAGCAGTGGAAGGGTGAACACAGCACCAGGAAAATGGAAAGATTCTAGGAAATGTAGATAATTATTTAACATTATTATTTTTTTTTCCACTTAGCCTGCCTTCCTTCCTTCCTTCCTTCCTTCCTTCCTTCCTTCCTCTCCTTCTCTGTTTTTTCCTCTGCTTTCTTTCTCTCTTCCTTCTGTGAGAACTGACCTAATACACCAACAACAATTGTTTGACCAGACTGCCAGGATTTCAGTTGTGCTCACGATAAATCTTTGGCTTTACATGTCTTTTCTTCCCATAGCAAGAATTTGTTGCTACAAACATCCCAATAGTTGCAGGCTCTGGACTACAGCAAGCCTGAGATGTCTGGGGGCCAGTGAAGGAGCACAATTCCTCGGTGCCCGGGAAAGCACCAGCGTTGTGAGTGAGGAGCCCCCAGGGCGGGAGCAGTGCTGGAGCGTGAACTGCCGGCAGCCTGTGGGGAATACGGGTCTGGCTGGAGGTGCTGACATCGCACCCCAGGCAATTTTTGACCTGAAGTACAAAGGAGGGGAGAGCATGTGTCACATTTTCCCTGAGCCCTCAGCCTCACCCTTATTGATGGGAAGGTCAGGCAGGTTTAGTAACAGCCATTCATTCACAGGCATGGTCAGCCTGTCTACATGGAAAAACTCTAAAACTGATTTCATCAAACCAGTGGAAACAACCATCTCAGAATTACATTCCTTTTCAGCAGAGGTTTGCTTTGGCTTATTTTTCCTTTAGATTGGAAGATGGTAAAAAGAAGACGGGACACCAGGCCACAGTTTACTTTGCTGTGTACCACAGACAATGCTTTCCCAACCCACCCTTTCTGGACTTGTGTTTCCGATCAGCACAATTGTGCTGTGCTTGTAAAAGAGATGATGGAGGAACGTCAGCTCTGTTTTTTCCTCATAGCCTCCTTTACTAATTTTCCAAAGCTTAATAGCCTGCTGGGGAGAAATTCAGTTTATTTGTTGCTGCCTGAGAATTTATAAAGCTCTCTGATTTGGCCTTCACCTCTCATATCATAACCACTTGAGTGCAGCACAAAGACTGTATTAATAACTCTCTTAGTGAGCTTCTGTCTGATGCAGGACTCCAAGATCTCCCAAGTACTGCCCAGGAGTTTGCAGCCCACCATCACAGAGGGAAGGCAAACAATGATCCTGTGAGAATATAGAGGAGCTTTCTGCATTTCCTTGAACACAAACAAGGATTTTGTAAGTGAGGGGGTTTGCAGAGCACTGTGATGCTGGGTGGGCCATGGTGGGAGGAGAGCTGTTCAGATCTAACAGAGGGTTAATACCAGAAACCAGAATTAAAGCAAAGCAATAACAGAAGTGTTTTATTTCCATCCTCTGGGAGATTTCTTTTGGATAACTCTAAATTGACATGGTTATTACACAGCACACCATATCCTAATACATATTAGAATTACCTGCTTGGGGTTGAAAATTAGCAAGAAAAAAAATCCATCCAAAAATGAGTCAGAAAGAAACAATTTCAAGTCATAAAATACAAATTAGCTGAGAGGCTTAGCCTGAGAATAAATTTTTGCAGAAAAGGTTGTTTTTCCTGGTTTACAAGGGATTTACAAGAAACCTGCAGCTTGCCATTGGAGAAATGAAGTCTTCTTACAGCTTTGCATTGTTTTGCCACCACTTTCATAATACTCGTTTACGTTTTTAAGGGGGGAAAATGTACAACGAGGTGGAACGGTTATTGACCAGATTGATCATGGGAACAAATCTGCCGGTGGTAACCTTGTTTAATGATATGTTGCTGGGCTCAGCACCTTGCTGAGGCTGTGATTCTTCACCGGCTGGGCCCGCATGATGGATCACGGTAGGAGGCTGATGGTGCAATCACTCACTGGCAGCCACTGACACCTGCACCAGCCTGACACCCGTCCCCTCTGGATGTATCAGCCAGCCTGCTCAGCCCACTGGGAGACACGACTGTTCCACCAAACGGCGAACAAAAGTTCTTTATCTACCTTGCAACTTCCCCTGTAGGACACTGCCTTCTTTTTTTCCTTTCCTTTTTATTCCAGCTCCACTTGCAATTCTGTCTGTCACTTCTTTGCCTCTGCTTCTGGCTTAGGAGCATTCTACTCCGTGGCTGACTTAGGAAAAACAAAACGAAGCAGCCACTAAATCTAGAAGAGAAAGAAAAAAAATAAAGGGGGATGGGGAAGGAAGGATAGCATGGCAAAAGTATGAAAGCAGTATTTTCTCACTGAAAATCTCCTACCTGTTTGTGAAAATTCTGTTAGAAAGAAAATTACCATCTCTGAGTATGGTGGAACTCACATTCTTTATGCGTTCTTTTAAAAAGAAAACAATTTAATTTTTTTTTAAATTTAATTTCTCTTAATTTTCTTAAAGAGAAAAGACCCTTACTTTGTCCTACTTATACTGGATATTGAACATAACAGATTCCCAGTAAAAATTAAGAGCAGGACGATGAGCAACTACTCTTTTGCAGACAGTTCCTTTTCTCTCCTTTCCTCAAGACAAATCTGAAAGCTAATTTATGCAACACTATTTCAGATTTAATAGTTTAATATCACAAATACATGCCCAAGTCAGCTTCCTCTAAAAGCAGTTACATGTGCATATACATACTCATGGGCACTATCTGTACTCTATGCCAGCCAAGATCCACTCTTAGCTCATTGGTTGGAATTTTTAATAGTTTGCCACTTTTATAATACAAATCACATGTAATGATATACAGCCACTTAAAGGGAAACATTTTAAAATATATCCAGCCTGTGAAATAATGATTCCAATTGATTTTGTCTTCTAGTCCCCTTTCTTGCAGGGTTGATGAACTTTTTTTGGGAAAAAAACTTTATTAGTATGACAGGCCATTATAATGATAAAAAAGTAATGATCTCGCCAAGCAGGCTTTAGCACACAGTTTCCTAATCTTTAATTTTGTATAAAGACCTCTTCATTAGTTCACAGCACAGATCTGTGCAGCCTCTTAGAAAAAGAATGGGAACACCACTTCAGCTACCATGTTTCTTAATTGCGCATAGACCAGTGCTACAAATTGCACACATCTGTCTTTTCAGGTTGCTGTAAATTCAAATATATATGGTCTCGTGCTAGCAGGGCCTGCACAGCCATTGTAGGGGCCAGCTGGAACAGCATGATAGTGCAGAACCCAGGTTGCTCACCAGAATAACGTGGATGGCCACCCCTGTTGCCTCTCCCCTTTCTCTCCTTTTCTATTTTAGGTAAAATCTCTACATGACAGATTTGCTCTGTCTCCTTTTGTTCTTTAACTCGAGCAGTGGTTCAACTGCACCCTGAATCCTTGTGAAACCACATGCTGTCTCTGCCACTCCTGCTCTACAAGTGCCCTGCAGGAGTAAAAGTTAGATGGTTACTTTCTGGGGCTCTGAATATAACATCCTCTCTGAGCCTTGTAGTCATTGAACTGTGCTTTGAAAAGTCTTGAACTGCCCTGACTTATTTCCCCAAATCAAAATTCCATATAGTGTAGGGGTAGGGGATGTGGGAAGGAAGGCTGTATCTTCATGTGGATCCCAAACAGCTCTCAAGTGAGCATTGGTCTGCTCTCTCTGAACCAGTAACTGTAAAAAAACCAGAAAATCAGAACCAGACATCTTAGTTTTCGTTAAAATATGACTTCCCCAAACAATTCTATTATTTGCCTTTAAGAAGCCATTAGAAAATAATAAAAAATAAATTTCTCCCCCTAGTAAACATAGTTGCTGTCATAATTGCACACATAGGCCCCCGCAAGTACACAGAAAGCATAGCTGGGCACCATTTAATTGATAACCATGCTCCCAATTCCTTCCTGTCCTTTCGGGATGGCAATCGCCGTATGCAGCTGCTAAGACAATGAAAATGCTTTTCCAGCTGCAGCATCTGGCTCTTTGGCAGACTCATTTAGTAGTTGTGTTGGCAGCTTTGAATTTGCCTCTGGGTCTATCATATGTTTATAAAGGCAATGGACTGTCAACCTACACTCACGTGTGTGCCTGCGTGTCTGTTTGTCTGTGTTTCTCATCTCTGTTTACTGCTGATTTTTGGCTGTGTTTGCTTACAGAAAATAAGCATTAAACACAGAGAACAACACAAAATTACCCCTCATCTTTTACCTAGGCATATAACTCTGCTTCTTCAACTCTTGCCATCCTCTTTTCAATACACATCCATTTCACTTGCATCAAAGATAACTTGTTAGACAAATTCCCCGTGTTTTACAAGGAAACTGCACCTTTATATGTGTGCCTATACAAATCATTTCTTTGGGACTAAAACCCTTAATGCAGTGATATAACAAATGGAAGGGGACATTTTTCATGTTACAATAATAAATGAGGTGTTCAAGGAATATCCTGATACGTGAGCATTTTATAACTACTGCTTGTTGCTTGGTGGCAGCTGTAAAGCAGGGCTCACTGAATTAGCTATGATGTACTACTCCAGGGTGATGTTAATTATTCTTCAGTGGTAAGCATTTTTTAAGTAGCTGCTTCACATTTTCACATGTTTAGGTATAACATCCTTGCAAAAGCAGGGTTTAAACCACAGCCAAGTAAAGGAAAATTACCTGAGGTAAATGTTTAAGTGGAACATATTCCAAAATGCTGCAAGACAGGTGACGTCCAGGGGAAGAACTGAAGTTTGGGATGATCTTGTTATCTTTACTCCATATTTAAAAAAATAAACAGCAAAACTCATTTATGCAAGCACGTTATACACAAATCATGTCTACACAGAAATACATACACTAATATATGGACAAGTAGGCAGATACTTTTCTTCCCTATTGAAAATACCTCAAAAGTAAAAAAATACTCATTTCTCAGCTAAATTTCTCAATAAATAAAAGTGATCTTTCTAAAATTGCAAAGATGTAAAAAGTGAGTAGACACTTGCTGGTGTTGCAGTCAATAAAACTATCTGTAAATTATTTAAATGCACATACTGTAGCACAAGAGAGTCTAAAATGAGTGCTGGTAAATTTAACCTTCTTGTTTGTTATCACAGTATTGCAAAAAAAGCCCCTCAAAATCAACCCCACAGAAAAATATACAAGGATTACTTTTAAAGCAATGTGTAGTAGAAAGCATTTTTCACAATTTCCTTTATTGATGTAGAATACACAGCTTCCTTGCTTCTGTATTTCAAGACAGTTTTGCTCAGAGAAATTAAATGGGGGATGGGGAGAGTTTACAGGATGATAAATTAGGATTCATCAATTATTATCTGAGAGTGGCCTCTTCCAGCAAATAATCACTATAAATATGGATATGAACTTCTAAAATATCACATTTTAAAAGTGTCATTCTGTATTATTTCAATTTGTTAATACTTTAAATCAAAACAAAGCTCTGTTTCCCCCCCTCCCAGAATTACTAGAAGTAATATTTATATGCTCATATTGATTAAGTTAGTAAACATCCATAGAAATCTTCAGGGATCACGCAGAAGTCCCAACAAAAGAAATTTTACATTTCAAAACTTGAGACCTTTTATGCAAATTATTTTGCCTTTGGCCATTTCAGGAAGAAATGAAGGAACTGGAGGATATTACAGTTTTACATAACACTGGTGAGATTGTTGTCATCTTTGATCGTGCATCAATTAGTCAAGATCTTGAATGATCATAGGCGAAGAATCCTAAACTCCTCTCCCCAGCTGAACAAAAAATGTGTCAAAGATTCTAACTGCATAAATTATTACATTCTATCCTACAGCAATAATAGCACCTTTAGGTAGACTTTCTGGTCGCCTGTATCTTGGGAATAGATTTTTATGATGTTTTGGTTTTGCATATAACAATCTATGTATATTTTATTCTCTTCTTCTGACCAGTAACATTGACATCAGATTAATCTTAAAAGGGCAGCTCTGCACTGAAAGTGTGGGCTGTCAGCTCCTCCTGATGAATAAATGAGCTGAAAGATAAGGAAAAGTCTTTGAGTACGCTGCCCACCAAAGAAGTTTCCAAATAAAACAAAGAAACAAACTTTGTGATAACCCAAAAGCCATTTCATTATTGTGTTATTTATTACTCATGCAAACAGGATCTGTCCTCCTTTCCTCTGCCTCCTGTTTTTGGAGCAGTAAGACTAAAAGCTACATTTACCTTTTTGGGAATATGACCTTTACACTGTGGGCACAGAAGTGAAATTTCTGACCAGTGCTGAAGTGGCAATCCCAGGAAAGTTTTCCCTGTTCCCTACAGGTAGCATGGAAGGGAGGCAGAGCGCCAGGGCCCCATCTGAGCCGTGCCCAGCTCCCCGGTCTGCACAAACCCACTCTATCAATCACGGCAGGATAATGCATAGTGGCTGTGCCTGTGACAAGGAATGATGGAGTGCTGAGCACAGGCCCGGCTTCGCCTGTCGCTTTGTGCATTTGTATTTCTCCAGGGCCACTTTGAGAATTTGCAGAACTTGGAAAGGGGGGTTGGGGCTGAGGGAAATTGTTGCACGTTTTAAAAAATATCTTAATTCGCTTTGATTATCAAACAGCAACGCGAAGACGCAGAGACAGAAAGGAAATGCAGGATACTGGGAGCTCAAATTCCATCAAGGAAACATAACTACACAAGATGTAATTTGATTAAGGGGCAGCCAATTTAATCTCGGTACTGCATGCAAAAGCTGCAAGTTTTTGCTGCCCATTTCGTCTCAGTTATACCCAAGGATAAGCATCAGAATTTTACTTTATCATAACAACAAGACAGGGAAAAAGCCAGCACTGAGTACATTCAGTATTCTTAGAGCCATGAAATGTTGAAAATGAAAAGGCAAGTCATTGTATAACTTTCTCCAAAGGTATCCTTTACACTGATAATTTTACAAAAGAGGCGCCTGCTCATAAATATTTTTGATCAAGAAAGCTTTAAGTAAATGCACATGAAAGATGATTAAACTAATTCTCCACTTTAAAAATTCACATGTGCAAGAAATGTTGTTTTGTCTAAAGGAAATGCTCTCTGCAAAGGATGCACTGTGTTTGATTTTATAAAAAATATGTAACATTTAATAACATATGCTGGTCGTATAACCAAGGGGTTTTTTAAGTCCAGTTGAACATACACTACAGATATCTATTATAAAGCTGTGGAAAAGTGTTAATTAGCCCAGTTAAAAACAAATTAAACAAGAGACATCATAAAGACACCCATGCAAATTTCAAGTGAAAATTTTGTCAGCCTCCAAAATTATATAGGAACGTTTTAATCCCTCTGAAAACAGATAGACGAAGATGAAATCCATTTTCCTTTTGTGACAGTTCATTTTTTTAAGTCTCAATATTGCTACACGTACAAGATGAAAAACTGTATTAAGAAGGGGGTACTGGAGAATACAATCTTTTATTCTCTTAATATGCTTTTGACAGCCAAGATAAAATGCTCAAACAAATCCTTTACAGAACAAGTTTTTGGAAGGGAAAAATACGTTTTGCTTCTAAGGAGCCGTGTGGTTTTAGGAGCCGGCTACAGGAGCAGCGATGCCCTTTTCTTCAGCTGGGCTTTCTCACGGCCAGACCGAGCCACGATCACCTCGTGAGCAGCTTTTTTGGGTGTTTAAAGCCCCAAAGTGGCTGGCGGGCTGGCTTTTTAGCGTCGGTGCCGGCCGGGGCACTGTGCGAAGGACTGCTCCCACTGAAGGACAAAACTTGGGGCGAGAAGCCCAAGCCGGGTGAGGCGCGCCAGACCCTCGCTGCCGGGTTTGCGGGGAGATGCCCGGCTGGCACAGCGGTTTTCAGCTGAATCCTGAAATTAAACACGGGAAAGCAGGCAGATCAGAGTGCTCAGGGCTTGGGGAGAGCTGGCTGCTCTCCCTCCCTCCCTCCTTCCCTCCCTTCGCCCGGCCCGGCCCCCGCCGGGGCTCTCCTTCCCCACGGGGAGCGCAGGGATGTGGCAGCATCCCGCCGCCTCCCACCGCTGCCACCCTGGCCGGCGGCACGGGAGCGGGGATGAGGATGCCAGGCGGGTCCGACTAGACCCAGGAGCGTCCTCCTGCCACGGCCCCTCCCCGTGCCGGGAGAAACATCGCTGAGCCTGAGGAGAAGCAGCGCGGCTCCCCCCGCAGGGAGGCCGTGAAGGGAAGAGCGGCCCTCGCCGCCAGGCAGGGCCCCCCGCCCCAGCTCGGGGGGAGGGAGGAGAGCGGCAACAAAAAAGGAGCCGGGCTTCCCAAGTAGCCCTTCTTAGAGGGGAGGGAGGGAGAGCAAGAGAGAGAGACAAACATCTGGGGATTGGACCATATGCTAAAGCTTTGTCTTGTCCTTCAAAGTTAGGCTGCCCTTGAAGTGATTTGTCAGGCGGCCTAACTGTGACAGGGAGAATGTGTAGCGGTGGAGAGAGGGATGGAGGTGGTGGGGGGAGGCAGGGGAGAGAGGGAACGAGGTACGGACAGAGAAACAAAAAAGAAAAGAGGAAAGGGGAGGCAGCCAAGTAATAGAAAAGAAAGAACAAAATAGCTTCTCTCTCCATCAGATGATGATTTTTCAAGTGAAAGACACGGGAGGGTGGAAAGAGAAGAGGAAAGGGGGGAAACAGCAGAGGAGGAAGGGGAGAGACAAAGCCTGGTAGGGGAGAGGGTGAAGCAGGAGAGCGGAGCTGATGTGGGAAGGGAAGGACGGAGAAGCAGGGGCTGCCGATGCTCTTTCTGCTGCCACCTCTTTTTTCCCTCTTCCCTTTTGCCCGCCAAGTGCTGAACTGATTAGAGTGTAATTAAGGCCATAAAACCCTCGGCTTATCCACCTGTTTATTCACTAAAGTCGCGGGCTCATCAGGCAAATTAGCTGCTTCCAGGCTGCACGTTGGGCCTAGAGCTGGCCTGATTAATGAAGTTTATTGGGAGCTGTTAAAAGCATTAACTGAAGGAAATCTCGGCAATTCGTCATATTTAAGGGATGGAAATTAAATCTCCCCATGCAAATGAGGGGAGCCTCTGAAGCGGCTTCTCTTAGAGGTGACGGGGGTGGGGACACACGAGGGGCTCTCCCCCAGGCACAGCCCCCTGGCAGTGGGTCTGCACCCATAACGAGCTTGCCTGGGCTCAGCAGGAGGGCTTCACAAAAAAAGGGGTGACAGATTTTACAGTCCAAGAGCTCTTGGTCCTTGGAGCCCCAAACACAAGAATCAGGCCCCAAAGGAGGCAATATAATCCCTTTGATCTCTTTTTATGCTGAGGGCATCTCTCTAGGTGCCCGGGACATTGCTGGTGTTGCTCGTCCACACAGGGGTTTGTAAGGCAAATTCCATGCCAGGAGGTTGTGTCCCCCTTGGTCAGACAAGCCATCCTCAGTTTATTTCCATTTTAAACGTTTTGCACTCTTCTTGGCTGTTAGTCACGTTACATGGCTTCAACACAAGTACAAAAGCCCACATAAAATTTGAAATTCAAAATGGTTTTTTAAGCACCATTCATGACAAACCTTAAAACTGCAACAGTAGATGCTCTAGCTGACAAACACTTAAGAGATATATTAAGGAGAGATGGTCTGAGCAGCAGGGAATCCTATCAAGAGCTGAATATTCACCAGTTTTAAAAGTGTTTTCTTCTGGCACGTCAATCTGATTTTATTTCTGACATGAATGGCATTTATCATACCCGAAGCTTCATGAGCCACAGCATTTTTATATTAACAATTTATAATAAAAGAGAAATTACAAAGGGTCACAACAAGGAGTGAATGTCCTGAGGAAGGGATAATGAGAAGAGAGGAAGGTCAAAGAAAGCATCTTGGCCTTCCTATTTTTATTGAGCGTTCAGTTCACAATGGTGTTATGTTTAAAATTTATTTATTTTGAGTATTTTCATATGAAATGAAGAAATCACTGTCATCTCATGTAAAATATATTTGTAGCCAAATATTGAATTGTGAACGTGATAGGGAGGGAGAAGAGAGAAAATTCATATTTGATGTAATTCTAATTCTATATGCTTCTCTGTCTAATTATTACAAAGCTAATTATTTGTTACAATTATTGGATTAACACTTTGCTAATCAGTTTTCTTCTCCTTTGTAGAGCAGTGCCAGAGCAGTGAAAGGCAAGGTGAGAATGTTGTCTGGATTTTCAACAGAAAATTAGAGTGCCATTTTCCTTATGTGCAGATTAGTTCAGCTGCTTTGTGACTTACGACCAGTGCAGCATATTCTGTATCACATCCTACTACATGGCATCTTTGTTCCTACAGTGAAAATTTCTTAATTTTTTGGATGTGGAGACTATTTGCCAGTGGCAAAATGTCCCTCTCCCCCTTGCATCTCCCATCAGGAACGTTTCACTTATCAGACAACCCTATGGGGCAGGTGGGACCACTGGGGTCCCCCAAACAACAGGCACAGAAACATGGACTGGTACCAGGGCAGAGCCATGCACACACACACACACATACATATTTTAAATGCACTTCAGGCACAAAATAATGCATTTTTTAAAGACACGTGGTGCCCTTAAAACACACAACTCAGCTGTTATCAACAGCAAAGGACTGAATCAGCTGCTACTAAACAAACCAAAGCAACCCCAAACTTCCTGGCAATATGTACAGCTCCATTTTTTTTATAAAAAGAGTCAATAGAGAATGCTTCTAATGCTACATGCAGCACAACACAGAAGGTTTCCTACTGATATTTCTGGGGAAAAGAAAGAAAAGTGTTTCAATGAAAAAGCACTTTATTGTTATTAGCTGCAAGTTAACAAAGCATTTCCTAGAGAATTAAATGACAGCAGTATTTTCTAGTTATGTGTTTAACTGCAGAAATACAAAGCATAATTGTAATCAATTAATTTGTGGCTGCTTTTGTTTTTTCTTTTTATTTTGCATACTTTAAGATCATTTGCTATAAATCTATATTAGCACAAAACGATTTTAATATCAGGAAATAAAGTGCTTAAATTTCAGGTAAAATAAACACTTTGGGATTTTCATTGAATGAAAAAGAGATCTGTCCAAGATCCAAACATCTTTCTCTCCAAGATGTTTTTTCCTAAATTAGCAGACTATTCTTCGTTTTTCTTTTCTTCTTCTTCTTTCTTTAGAAGATTACTTAAATGAAATTCAATGACTTGTGAACATACTATCAAAACACTTGTTTTTCTTGATTACCGGTTCCCTCAATACATTGATTTGCCCCATTATGTGGGGTCTTTTAGTTCTGCCACTAATGAGATATGCTACTTGCAACTTTTTTCTCTCTGCTTCAGGAATAGAATAAGCTATTTAAAGAGAAATATTCAGGTGAATTCTCAAAAACTTGTAACCCCACTCAAAGCAGGAAGATTAGTTACAGATGATATTTTTGGAAGGAATATCTGATATTGTGGTGCGATATCTAGTTATAAAAGATTTTACATGAAGAATGATAAAGCATTGCAGTGGTTAAGCACTCTCAGCCCCAACAATTGTGATTATTTATATTGTAGACTCCTCTTCATGAGTGATTCTGACTTTTACAGGGACATTTTCCTCCTCACTAAAACTTCAGTAGCAAGATTTGCTTGTGGAGGCCCCGTCAGGAACAAAAAAAAATCAGTAATTTAAACCTGGTCTTCACATATATGTACAGGACTCCAGTTATTAAAGTAAAAGGACACTGAATTGCAGAACTCAGGTTGCACAACAGGTAAAAATCAGCATGTCTTCAAAACCACAAGACAATCAGATTGTTTTTCCTTTTACATCAATATTAACAGTATATCAATCATTAGAACAGTGACATGCCCAAACTCAAGATAATCTTCATGAAAACATTCAGTTAGTTGCAATTTTTCTTTCATTTGCCTGATTCAACAGTAGTGGAAACAAGGCAAATTTTATCACAGCAGAAAACTACATTATGGCGCATTCAGAGCTAAATTTAGCCCTCCGAGATCAAGAATGATCTTACAGCCAGGGCCAAATTATTCTCTTTAACTGCACTGTGCAAAAGATGTCCTAAATGATGAAGACCCTGCTCTGTCCTTGAATAAGCACAGAAGACAGAGACCTCGGTGGGAGGAGTGTGAGCTGCTGTTCTGGTCAGAACTGAGTCCTAAGTGACCTCCTGCTTTTGCATGTGGTCTACTACTTAGGCACATCAAGGTTGGAAAGGATACGATTTAACTGTAACCTAATTTTTTTTTGTCTCCTGATAGTTTACTAAACTTTCAATGATGCAGTTTTTGTGGCTTAATTAATTCTTTCACACTGTCTCCGTCCATCTCAGTCATATATATTTGAATATTTCCTCTTATTAACATTTACAGCATCTTTTTTTCAGCTGTGGGTAAAAGCACAATGTTAATGAATGTACATTATCTTTCTTACTTATCTGAGAACTTTATTGAAGCTTCATTAAAATTGACATGATATTACTGGAAGAGTCATACAAACCTCTTTTTTCATTTATGATTTTTTTTTTTCTATTAAATAGCAATCTTAACCTAGTGTCGTTTTCTGGTTAACAATTCACCAGGAATCCTTTCCTGAATAGCTTCACAAAACTGGGACCTACAGGGGAATGCACTACTGTGTCCTTTAGAGGGTTCTACCGTACCTTAGCACTTAGTTAATCCCCTCGTCAAACACACTCAAGAAAATGAAAGCTGCATGTCACATTGTCAGTGTGAGGAATTGGCTAAGGGCTCTGCATTCGATTCTGGGTCTCAGAGAAGACAATATGTTCTGGGGGAAAGCAGCCTGAACAGTTCTGTCTGGAGCCACTGTAAATGTACACAAGCTCTCATTTGTAGCATCGTCACCGACCGTCCGAATTTGCAGTCTGATGTGTTATAAAAGCTTTGCATCGAGGGGCATTACATCTGACATGCTGATTAACTATAGGAGCTGCACCTTAAAACTCCTTTTTATAGGTAGATTTTAAAAGTGCCTTTAAAAATGCTCTTTGAACCAAGCCAGAGTAACAAAAAGATAGGAACATATAGTTCGTGCAATTGCAGGTTAAGCTTCCATCGTGTTTTTAACGTGTTTCTAGATTAATGTTTCGAGAATAAGAATCAAGTCATTTTCATTTTATTTTGACACACAGAATGATTTATCCTGTTTCAATACCACGTATTTCCAGGAGAGAATGAAGCCCTTTTCTCCAAGTAAATCTAAATTGTAACAGCAAGTGTTGTACTGTCATTTTAATGACAGCAGTAGACTTTAAGTATGGAATGAATCAATTATTGCAAGCACAGCCCCTGTGTAAATCACTGATGGCAAACCAACCTCAGGATTATAAAATGAATCTTTGACAAGTATTCAAGGTTTCAGCATATTCTCAATAATGAGGATTAAGTGCCTACTATCTGTGAAAGAAAAGTTTTATTCACTTACTAAAGGATATGTGAGTAATCATTAAGAGAGGTCAGATTAACTGAGGTAGTTTTTAAAAAAGGGCATCCAGTACAACATCTGCTGGAAAATCAATGATAAATATGTCAATTTTTTTAGAAAAAGGGAAAGATTAAGCGTAAGGCAGTGTAATGGAATGACTTAATGCTCTGTTTTTAAAGAATGGAGAGAAATTATAATGACATCATAAACTATCATTATGAAACTTTTTGACATTTTCATGTCAAGAAAAAGACTCTTCTTGAATCAAGAACAAATAGCGATTTCTGCTATCCATGGGCAATTCAGTCAAGTTCAAATAAATCCCGATTCTACGCTGAGAGATGATGATAAAAAAGCCTTTGGACTACTCTGCTATACATTACATATTCTTGTATTTCATATTTTCACACTAAGAGAGAAATCGAATTCAAAGTTATAATCATAGTTGAGCTGTGAAAATGGAAATATTTTTTATTTGATTATGTGTCAATAATGCATACACTTTTTGAGAAGCTTTTGTAGTAAATATTTTATATCACTTTGCTGTTTTTGCCAGTACCCAAACATTATTGCATTGCCTTTTTCTTTTTAATTTCCACAAAATAATGCAAAATTGAGAACCGGTGTTATCATAATTGTAGACCAACATAATTTCATGATAGAATAAAGCATTGTGTTCTGTCATAATTTGTATTTTAATTATTAATGAGAGCCTTTGCTTTAACTGTCAGAATTTTTTATTAATGTCTTGTGATATTTGCATACTCTTTGCTTTTATATACTGGGAGGATATAGAGGGGAATATATATTTATTGCCAATATATTTATATGTTTTTACCATGGAAGGTTTGCTTTTGAAAGCTTTAACAATTTCACATTGATGAAGAGATGCTTTATATACAGTGAGGTGAGGGAATTAAAAAAAAAATCTACAATAATGCTACACTTTACAGTTTGATATTCCCTTAAAATAATTGAAAGCAACTTCAAATTGAAACAGATCTCTGCTGCTTGTAACAAAATAATGTGCCTGTTTACTTGTACTGCTGCACTTCTATTATGTTTTTTTTTAGCTAAAATTATATTTCTTTTATTTGTATTTGTGCTTGTGTATATTTCTTCTTGTTTATGGCACAATGTCTCTCTTTAGCCCAATATGGATGATTCACAGTTCAATATTTTCATTCTGCACTAAATGGCCAATTCATTAGAAATTAATTCAGTATTTCTAAATTGTATAAACCAGTGCATGCTTTGTTAAAGTAATATATTCTGCATAGGAATGAGAATGTTTATAACTCTAATAGAAAAAACATAATTGCATAATTTTGCAATAACTGAATTTTAGAATTAATCAAATATAATTGTGTACATTTGCAAAGCGTAAAATTTAGATAAAATATGTGTATATTGGAAAGAAAAGTGATGAAACAATTACAGCTCAAATTACAGAAAAAATATGAGAATAAGCATTTCTCTTAAGAACATTTCTGCAAATAAGAGTGGCTGTAATTATTTTGCTGTTTATCTAAGATCCTTAAGTTGTTAAATGCAAATGATTTTGAGCTACTGGTGATGAACATTTTGCTGCTGCTCTCAACCGAGTGTTATCGGATTCTTATTGTACATTTCAGCGGTGCTTTTTCTAAGTACCCAGTGTTTATTATGATTTTGAAGTAAGACATTCAAGTCGCCGGCTTGTCAGAGGAGCCAATAGTCTACAAAGAGGACGTTTCTCAGTAACCCCCTACAATTTGTTTGCAAATGATCTTAAAGAGTTACAGTACACCCTTAGAAATAAGCACAAATAGCGATGCACTTTTGCAGAAAACAAAACTGGAGGGATTCGGGAAAATGCGAGTGCGTGTAACATCTCTTTCCATTGTGCAGTCAAAGGGCTGAGGTTTTGCAGTAAAAGTCTGGCATCTGGTGGTCCCGGGAAGCAATGGCATCCCACTCCAGAAGGAAACAAGGTGGTCACAGCCCGAATTAGCTCATCAGCTTGTAATAAACTAATTATTTCCAGCGTATGCTTATGTGAGGACTCCCAATTCTGAAGGACACCTCAGTATTCATTGCCACAGATTGGGTTTTGTTTTCACCCCAGAATGTCTGCATTTCTACCCAAAGCAGGAAATAATTGCACAAAGCCAAAATTGTTATGAGCTTTGAAATGCCAAATAATGCCCCGTGCAACCTCAGCAGAGGACAGAGGAGGAAACTTACTGCCATTTCCTACCAGGAGTAGGAAATGAGGAGGAAATGAGCTTGGACGACTGAGAAATAATTAGGAGGCCAAGACCCAAGAGTGGCATTCCAGGAAAGGAGAATTTCTTGTATTCTCTGATGAACCATAACAACATGTTGCCACACAACCAAATTTATGAAAAACCATTCCGTCCCATGTTCTTCTAAGAGAACTAACTCAACAGAGATTGTGGAGGTCTGGGTAGGGAAGGGATGCAGAAGTAGAGATTCTCAGAAATATGAAGTTCATTCTCCATCTTTTCAGGCGGTGACATAATACAATACCTCTCAACAAGTAACAAAGAATTAAAATGTTCACTTTTTTTTGACCAAGAGACCCTTCCCAACTCAGGTTACTTTAAAGAGTTATTAGTCATCTTCTAAGTTATCAAGCTCTCTCTGAGTTAAATAGTGCTTCACCTTTCCCTTCTTTATGTACCAAATGCACATTTATAGACAATGACAAAAATCTGGTTAATCTCCTCTCTCCAGACAATCCCCATTCTCATCATCACCCTGATACCTCTTCCTTGAGTTTGTTTATTTTTAGAGTAGAGTAAAACATCTCTCTGGAACAAGCATGGCCAAAATGACATAGTGATTCACATGAGATCTCTACTGAGCTAATACTAATGGCATAGATTCTCCATATTTATGGAAACACAGCCCTGGATGTAGTCCTGCATTCTCCATGGCTACAATATGAACAAGTTTACAGCTCTGCAGGACCAAGTCTCATCCACAGGTCCTCCTCATCTCCTCATATTCCCAGAGAAGCTTTGTTAATAATCTTCCTTCAGCCTCTTCTTCAATATTACCTGATGTCATCACTCTTCACCCATCTTATAATTTCCCTCAAAAATAGAGTCTTTCATAAGTTATTATTTTTGTTAATCTGTCAGAATTCTGATTGCTTTACTGAAGTTCAGAGGATATCTCCAGTATTTCCTTTGTCTTGAAACTAAACACAGGTATCAGTTCTCTCTTTACATTTACCTCCATTTTTTTAACAATTATTCTTCCTTTAAAAATTTGCGATAAAGACTTAGACAAAAAGCAAAGGGACCAAATTTCCCTCCAAATCTCTATTGCTGCCTTTTAAATACAGGTACATTATCTATTCTTTAACTGTCTCGTGTCACACAGAAAACAGATACAGTCCAATACTTGATATCATGTTTGCTCTTGAGCCCATTCAGGACTTTGGGATTGTATTTTTCAGTGCATATATTTTAACCTTTTCCAAGGTGTAACTGAGCCTGACTTTCAACAATGTTTATATTATCATTACATTTTTGGACTTGTAAGCCAGGGGTTATTTTGCTGATCTCTTTTCATATCTTGTATTTTGCGTGTTTTGTCTGGTGCCTTTTCAAGGTTATTATTTATCCAGTTGGAAAGTTTCTTCCCTTGAGCTGCAAAAAAGTTCTAGGTAACACTAGAAACCTTGACATAATGACATGCCAGATCTCTTCCATATCCAAGTCTCTCAGCTTCCCTGCAGACCTGCTTTTTTTTCCTTTTCCTTTTTTTTTTTTTTCCTAAATAAAATGGAAGGACTTTTAAGGATGCCTCAGCCCAGAGTATTTATTAAACACACTTTTCTAGTACAGTCCTGTTTTTAAAAAGAGTAACCCAAAAGAAAGAAATCCAACACAAGTATTTAGGCATTTGCATGCTGCATTTTCCCTGTACTTTGTACAGTGTCCAAGCAGCTTCTCAGGGAAGGATCATAATCATTTATGTATGTCAAGTACATAGAACCATTCTGAGTACAATAAAAATGAGTAACATTGAAGTGCTGCTCTTTCACCAAGCATAAAGAGAAGGCTGACCTATGCAACACTTCAAGGGTCTTACAGATCTGTGCCGTGCTTGTAGAATAAAGGAGAGGGGGAGAAAAGGCTTATTGTTGTTTTAAAATTATAATTTCCAGAGGATGTAGGGTTCCAGAAGGTAAAGGAACAGGCAAATGATTATATCCATTTCAGCAAAAGGGCAGTTTGGGTATTTTCATTGCACAGCAACATGGAACAGTACTGAGCTGATGAGACTGTCTGATACACCAAGAACAAAGGAAAACTCTGCAGGCAGCAGCTTCCACTTCCAAGTAGCCCGTGGAGTGACACCTGTGATTAGGCTTCAGCAGTCCTGCTTTCTACAGAGCAACCATCACCACTCCTGCTGCTGGAATATTTTCTATCCAACCCTACTCCTTTCCTTTCTTCCATGCCTTGGCTGTCAGAAAGTGCTCTCCCCAAAATGAGAAGACCTTCTCTTTGTCCCTCTCATGCTTTTCCCTCCCCTAGATGTGTTTTCATACCCAGAACCCCAAGGAGAGCGCATTGTTTCTCATGAACAAGAGATTTTAGTGCTATTCCAGCTCATTTCCTGGCCTGCAGCACTTCCCCTACAAACACATGAAGGGCTAAGGAAGAGGAGAGGCCAGAGAAGAGAGCTAGAGCTAGTGTGCTGGAAAGGATGCATCTAAGGAAGAGGAGAGGCCAGAGAAGAGAGCTAGAGCTAGTGTGCTGGAAAGGATGCATCATTCACAAAAGTGGATAAGAGTTGCAGCTCTGTCAGTGCAGGACGAGTTTCCCCTCATAAGTACAGGAATGACCACTCCTCTGTGTGCAGATCAGTGCAGACACAGCTATCTGGAACACCTCCACTCCCTTGTGTACTGTCCTTTTTCTACATCAGCCTTCAAAATATAACATTGAGAAACTCGGGAGATCCTATTAAAGAGAAGCACCCCAACGTAGCCAGAAATATAAAAGCAGAGAACAGAACAAGGCTCTCTGACAGACATTTACCTTTCTATTCTACCACTAAGCATTTCCTGCAGTAGGAAGAGAAAACAAAATCTTCAAAACCATGCTAGTTCATAAAAATACTTCTGTTGCATACCAAGACAACCTAAGACATTTTCAACTCTTCTTTTTGCAGGTGGTTTCTGATGCAGAACTGTGCTTGATGCAGAGACCAGCATGAATTTTCAAGGCATTGTGCAAGCCACAAAGGCTGGGATCAAATCTCATCTCTCACTATATTTGCAGAGGATGCCTGCCATTGTCAGTCTTGTCAACTCTCATGGACTCTTGGCTTTTTACCCTGTGCTTACTCCATCTCTTCTTTCATTAAAAAAAACCACGAAAGTTTCTGTCCTTGTGGATTTGCAAAGAGAAAATAGAATCCCCAAGGGCTTAGAAACCAGGCAGCAAATTAATACTGCCAGCACTGATTATTCTTTGAGATTCTATTATTTTAAAGGCAGACTCCTGATTTCAGGGCCTGATTCGTGGCTTCTGAACTGTAAAGTTCAGCCATCCTTGCACTTGGCAAGCACCTGGAAGTGAAATGTGTGCAACCAAGCTCTATATATAATTCTGTAAAATGAGAGCTGTTTATCTCAGTAGCTGAAATATTCATTATTGAAAATAAGCATTTCAACATTCAGAGGGTGAATCATGTGGGCTGAGAATAACAATGATCTGGGAAATCGCAAAAGACCTGCATGTCTCTACAGTGTCCTAAATGGATGTAGCTGAGAGGGTCTGAGCCTGCACAGGGCAGGAGGGATGAGAGCCCCTGCTGACACACAGGCACCTGCCCTTACTTCTGCCTTGATCTTTTCATTTTAGCTTGGCTGCTCTTCCCGGTGGCTAGGACCACTCAGAAGGCCAGAAAGAAATTAATGCTGATTTACTGAGACAAGGGAGGAAGATGATGAAAGGGGTGAAACTAGAAAACACCAATCATTGCAATTTTTTCTTATTTGGTAGACAACAGGGGCTGTGTGTTGAGAAAATGCCTTCTGCTTCCCCTTTTTAAAAAAATCTGCCTTTCTGCCAAGGTTTAGGTTTGAGAAGACACACCACTTCAATGTGACCACTAAATCTCCTCAGATTCTGCCTTTGTTTCACTTTCTTTGCACACAGAAATGTTGTGGGTTACAGACAGCCTTCTCAAAGGGCAGTGACACTATCTCCCTTCAGCCCAGGCCTAGAAAATTAAACTGGGCCTTCCTGGAAATGGCAGTACCAGAGCAGAAGACAATCATTACAGCTGAGAATTTGTTTCTCTGATGACTTTGCTTCCTGGCACCAGTTCAGCAGATTAAAAGAAGCCTGTGATCTGAAATGTTGAATAAATAAGAAATCGGCAAATAGACGTGGAAAAAAATACACAGACTGGGACAAGGATGCAGTGGGGAATTTCCAGTTTAGGTTAGTTTTGGGTTTTTCAGGATAGAAGGTAAAGTAAGGACAATTGGACAAGCCACGATGGTAAAGCAGATGTTCATAGGGAAGGCTAGAGTAAAGAATAATATGTAGTAGTTGCTTGCCTCTGGCAGTGGCATTGGGTTAGTTCAAGCTGGCATGGTAAAAGGAGTCTGTTCTCTTTAAAATGCCAGCCTCCAAGGCAAAGCCAAGCTGAGCTTTTTTGCCAGCTTCAGCAATAACATTTTGATGTGCAATTTCCACATTGATATGATTAATTGTTAAATCAAATAAGGAGCTGTGTGATGGAAAAGTCATTTAACTGATTTGCCAAAATGAATAAAGTATGGTCTAGTCTTGCTTACACTCAAACTGGGAAGGCATTTACTAATAAACCCAGAGGCCTCCAGAAAGCAGAAAAAAAATGGTTTCATAGCAAATATCTCTGAGTGCCGCCTTGGAAAACTGCTTCTGTCTCTGCTTCTACATCAACAATTCTAATAGGACTGGGCAAGGTCCTTAAAGCCATTTCCTTAACCATGGATGCTAGATGGGAGCTGAATCACTGACCCACCACAGCTGGAGCTGCAATCCACAGGGATGAGCTTCAGAACTCAGATGTGTCACTTAATGCTGTGCACACCAAACAAACCAGGGCCTAAGTATCAGAAACTTCTAAATTAATTCCCTGTGTGCCTCCTTTTCCTTTTGACTAAACAAGGATATAACAACTTCACTCCAAAGCAAACGTAAAGATAACCTAATCTGGGTTTGTAAAATCAAACTGAAGCTGTGTGTACTCACAGCATGGAATCATATTCTGAAAACTGAGGATAAAAGGAATGTTAAACATCTGGTTTTTAAGTGAACATCATGCAGCCCATACAGTGAAGAGACAAAATTCTTGTTGAAAATACAGTCCATGTTCATGTGATTTGAGATGTTACCAAATGTGAAAGGCCTTACCAAGCTCTGTGTCCTACAACACAAACCCCATAAAAGTTCTTTTTAAAAGTGTGTTAGGGTTAAAGAGTCTGAGCATCTTGAGGACAAATGGGGAAAGAAAAGTATTTACACCTATTTTCAGGAAATAACAGCACACATCACATATATTGCAAACTTTGGTCTTCAACACTGACATTTGACTGCCTTGTGGTATCCAACAACAAGGGCATTTCCCAAATGAAGCTGGAAAAAGTGTCAGTGGTTGTCACAAACACTCAGACAACCCAAGAAGTGGGTCTGCCTCCATGATTTTGCATGCTTATGGCATTGGTAGTTTTTCTGTTGAAAACCCAGAACTTATTACGTGTCAGACCAGCAAAGGAGACTGAGAAAATAAAATAGCAAAAGGAAGTAATTTTAAAAGGTAATAATAAAAAGAAATTCTAGTTGATGTTGAATTGAGAGGATCAATAACAGTGTAGCGGGATCTCATCTGTGCCACCTCTTTCAGAAAATGCAGAGTTCCCTTGGATCATGTGTCTCCTATCCACACACAAATGAAGGGCAGTCTGAGATAAGTTATTAGATGTGATTAGATCACATCCTAAGATGATATAGCACCAGTAAATATTTTTTAGCCTGGCATTACAAGCTGAATGTTTTTGGTAATGAGTCCATCCTTTTTAATTCTGTCACTTAAAAAATGTTTTTAAACATTTAATCAAATCCATATACAATATTAACAAGTGCTGAGGCAGAAAGGGAACCTATTGATCACAGGTGATACATCTTGAAGCAATGCACTGTTTACAGTGAGTTGTCTCTCAACTGAATAATGATTTAGTCATTTACAGGGAAAATCCTTGCAAATAAAAGTCTCACACTGAGATACTCATTCTTTCTGATGGAATCCCATTGCTGAGATGGAGTTTTGTAAAGTACTTCACACAAATTTTATTGAAACTACTGTACAGTGCTTTATGTGAAGGATATGGAGGCACATAAAGTATTGTGCTGTAAATTTTGTAATGAAGGGCCACAAATGGCTTGTTAAAGATCCCTGTGTGGATGTCGAGTTTAACAGCAAGTATTGCTGGACTAATGTATTTTTTAAGCAGTTTTTGGTCAAACAAAATCTTGTCAAGAACAAGGTTCCTGAGATAAATGACTTCATTTATCATTCTAAGAATAGTATCTTGGCTGAATATGTGATTTGTCTTCTCTTAGAAGTTTTATCACCTAGTTGTAAGCTGACCAGTTCAGCAACATGAATTTTCACAAAGCATCACTCAAAAAATTGTGAACATGAGCTAAGCAAATAATTTGCAATGAATAATTTACCCCTTTTCTGCAACTTTTTATCAGATGCTCAGATTTATTAACTATTTAGATTTATTTGTGGATTAACTGGAAAACTATCAGGTTAGGAAGACTTGGCATTTTTTCATTGAAAACTTTAGGTCAGTTAAATCCACTCAGAGAAGCTTTATGGTTTTGATGCTTAGGCTTGATTGACAATGAAATGTTAATTTAGAAAAATACTATTAGATAGATAACTGCAAATGCAGCTCTGAAATACCCTTTCATCAAAGCAGCCACACCATAAGCTTTCTTAGTTCAAAATTTTTAAAGAGAAAACATTGTGAAAAGGATCTGACTTATGCAGTTTGTCATTATCTAAATCTGTGGAACCTTAAGACACATGGTCTGGACCAAGAAATTAATTTCTAGAATTCAAGTGAAAAGTTTTGCAAAATTTTCTGCAAGTCCACTAAGCATCCCCTATACATTGTTATTAACTTCAACAGCTCTGGAAGTTACCAAAGAGCATGTGCTACTGAGAGTGATGTGCAAACAGAAAGTCCAGCAAGATTTAAGACAATGTTGTGCATTCCTTCACAAATGTTGAATTTTGTGCTCGTGGCTGATGTTTGAATAATTTCCCAAATAGTCAGAGTCTCTTTTAACAAAAAATTACATCAGAAGCAGTATCAATGTAATTCTTTGTCTGCTCAGATGTAACAGGAGCCACCACACCTCAAGACCCTATTTTTTTCTGTTGTGGCTGCCAACTCAAGATGATAACATTTTTCTCTATTAATTTTGATTAACTGAACCACAGCTATAGACTCAACTCACAGAGACAATCAAAAAGCCTCATGATGGAACTCACTGGCCACTGCTAACCTTCCTACATATAAGACAGTGACAGTATAACCCCTAAAAATTGTAAGGGGTCTGATACGGACCTTTGATCCTAGTCCTTTGCTTTCTCTTTAGCCAGCAGGAGCTAAATTTTTAAAAGAGCAATTTTAAACTGTATTTGCCATGATTGTTTGCCATTGAAGACACAAATTGTGGATGAAAAAAAGCAGAAGTGCATATAAAGGAGTCTAGGTGTAGTATTGCACACAGTCTTGTGCTGAGCACATTTATGTGTGAGCACACACAGGCAAAAGTACCCACACTGGACTTTTAACTGCTAAGCAGTAAAAAACCTTTGCAGAGTGATCATGTAGTGCTCCTCTGCTCCAGTTTCACAATAAAAACAGCTCAGAGTTGACAGGATTCTACATCAGTCACCCCATCATGGTCATTGCATGGGAAGAGGATTTAAGAGAGTTGATCTGCCCTGTCACTCTGGGGCAATGGATAAACACACTGGGATTTTTTTAAAGCCTTCCTTTGGTCCACCTGGCATCAATCAACACAAGTGACAAACCTCCTGACAGAACAGACAACTGCCAGCAGATGAGTGGTGTAGGTTGTTTCATTGGTGAACTTCCATACTGTGGCAGAAAAAAAAAGGACAAGCATGAAATCAAAGCCTCGGACTTTGCAGCGGTGAGAAAATCAAAGACCTTGGAAATTCACACCTTGAAACTGTTGTAAGGCAGACATAAACTGGAACAGAGAGATAAAGTAATATAAGATTATTCTTTGATAGGAAAACAACAGTGTTCATGCAGCAAGAACAAAACACTCTGGCACACAATGTAAGTGCAAAATTTCTGTTGGTGTTATCAGGAGGCAAAGTCAGAGATTACAGGTAGACCACAAGCAAAATCGCTGTAATTGTCCTTGGGGATCTCCAGTGAGTCTCTCAAGGCTCTGCACCTTTGAGGTCATATCTCTATGTGAATGTAGAGGTGCCTTATTTTGTCTTTTACATCAGTGAATATGATTAAACTCCTGCTGTTGTGCTAAATTTCAAAGATTGTAAAAAGTCATGGGAATTAAAAAGGTCACTGCAGTATTTCATTTCAATAGCAAATCTGTGGAATAATGTTGTACAAGTGCATAGGAAACCGCTTTGAAAGAGAACTTGTCAATGACTTAGTCCTAGTGAAAAATAGCAGGCATTTGGAAAATGGAATTCTGCTTCCAAAACTTAGAAACGGGCAGATAATCAGAAATGGGAAGAATAGAGTAATTTCAAACATCAAAGCACAGAAAAGATGCACAATTCCAAAAATATTTGTGTAACATATACATTTTATATCCACACATTTATGAATGGCAAATTCTACTTCCATACAGTATGAGCTGATGATGAATCCTTTGTCTAGAAAGATATATTCCATGTGTAGACACAGAAGACAAGACCTCAAAGTAAAACAACAGAGCACGTAAATGTTTTAAACCCATTTGTAAAACAATTTGAACTTTAAATAAAGCTCTTCTCATTCCTTGTGTATACATATGTTTTTGAATAATCTCATATTTACTTTCTTTTAGTCAGACACATTCCTCCTTATGAATCCATGGATCAGCATAATTTCTGCTCTTTTAAGAACTGGCTAGTCCCAGTGGAGATGTAGTTCTGCAAATAATAGAATTTTTCTTCAGGAACAGAAAAAAATACAGTTCCAACAGTGAATATAAAATGTTTGTCTGGATTTGTCTGAGGCCTGCAGGACAGAAGTCCTAGCTGAACACTATGCAAAAACATGATGGCATATGAAATGTTTCAGTCGTATTTAAGGTTCGTGAAAACTTAGCACCTTGAAGCACCTTGACTAACCTGGAACCAAAGAGAGAAAGACTCTAGGGAAAGTGTAAAACAAAAACTTTTACCTGTCTACAGTCCTTCTGGGCTCTTTAGTGTTTTTCAGAATGGTGGCATCACCAGGGGATTTTTGCTGTTAACTTTTAAAAATGCACAGTGTGTTAAAAGGTTTAGAGTTTTATTTTTGTTGGTTGGTTTGTTTTGAAGGGCTTACAGATCAGCTCACTTGAATGACAGAAGTACACCCCTTACAAAAAGGCCATTATCTTGTGAGATTTCAATCACTGATGCCAAACTATGAGAATCTTAAATTCTTCTGGACATGTCTCCAGAATTTTTATCAAGGAAAAAGCTTTTTTTTTTTTTTCTCTTTCAGGAGTCTCTGCTAAAATTTACCAAGTGCATAAATGAAAAGAGAAGGTTTTTTGGCAATCTCAAGAACAAAGAGTGCTTATGTGGAAGACATAGCAAAATTAAAAGCTGTTTACTATTTTTGAAAGTTGGTATTTCTCTGATGTCTAAATTCAATAACAAATTTTTTTTTTTCAGGACAGAAAATTATTTCAGGCCCTTCCAGCAATCTGGACAATAGAGAAATCTAAGAGGAATGCTTAGCAGGCTACTTTTGTTGAATAGCCATCAAGCACAGAAGAAGTGCAACCTTGTTATCATTTCTACACATCACCTATGTGCTTTGATGACAATGGACACAGAACTGATGCTATCAGACCTTGAGGAATAAATTAATGCTATGGAACACACACTGGTGCAAAACAAAACGGAAAGTAAATTAATCTTCTCACACTGTGAGAGGTGAAGCAGAATCCTTAAAATAAGAAGAGCTCCAAGCCCTCACTATGTTTTTTGCTTTTCCCAGACTAAACCTGAATGCTTTTCAGGTTACAACATCACTGTCACCTTCTCCACTGGGCTGGCCCAGAGTGTGAGTGTATGAGGGGACATATGCAACACAGAGAGCCTCCTCTCACCAGTGAGGAAATAAGCCCTCTGTCATTTGCAAACTGAATTTTCCTCTTGCTCTTTACCTGTCCCAGCACGGATGCCCAAGTGCTACTTTGTGTGGTGGCACTAACATGTTTAGGTAGCTATTTTTGGGTGTGTGGGAGAAGGTGTCCTTGAGAGCACTGGCGGGTTTTGGCCGGGCAGCGCACACAGATGCACAGGGACAGACAGGTGTGCCCGTGCTGTGGCCGTGCTGCCCGGTGCCTGGAGGCCAGCCAGCTCTCCTCAGGGCTCCGTGCAGTGGCCACACTGCCACGCTGAGCCCCGGCAGCCTGCCGTGCCTGCGGCAGCCTCTGCTCCTGGGATGGGGTATCCGACAGCCTCAAAGTGATCACAGAGGAGCACACACTCCATTTCACCCACCCCAAAGACCAGCAAGGTGCAGGGGGCTTTTTCTGCCATGCTACATCAAGGTAGACCATCCAAACTGCATTCCCATGAACTGGGCACCCTGCAGCAAGTGGCTGGTGGCACTGGGTCTCCCAGCACGTATCCCTGTGCTGCTTCCTTAAACTGTGGTCACCCAGGCACCCTGTGACAGGATGGGCAAAAGGGCTGATCTCCTTCCCTGGCAGTGCTGACAACATCAAGACACAGGGCTCTTCATCTTCACTTTTGCTGTCACTAACCTGGGCAGCAATCTCAAGGCCATGCAAAATGCAGCCAGAGAGTGTCTTGGCAGGGCAGGCAGCTTTTCTCTTGCTGAATCCTGTCATATAAAACTATACCTGGATGAGTTGCTCGACTTCGCCTATGGAAACTGATTGAGAAAGTTGAGATTGTCCAGGCTAGAGAAGGGAAGGCTCACAGGAGGACTTATAGCACCTTCCAGTGCCTAAAGGGGTTTAGAAGAAAGCTGGAGAGGGACTGGTGACAAGGACTTGTAGTAATAGAACAAGGTGGGGGGTGGCTTTAAACAGAAAGAGAGCAGGATTATATTAGATATTACAAAGAAATCCCTTGCTGTGAGGGGGGTGGAACAGGGGTTGCCCAGAGAAACCATGGATGCCCCATCCCTGGAAGTGTTTAAGGCCAGGCTGAATGGAGCTCTGAGCAACCTGGTCTAGTGGAAGGTGTCCCTGCCTATGGCATTAAAATATTGAATTTTGAGATACTCTGTTGTTAGGTTGTTTTCCAATCAAGACACAGCCATTTATGCTTAATTTTTATACAATTTTCAGGCCATAATGAGGCTCCTTGATAAGTTCATGGGAGGGCCTCCACTGAGCCTTTTGAAACACTAAATAAACCTAGTAAGATCCAGCATCAAATCCTTATAATTATGATAAAAACCATGTTAAGTTCAGGTTTGTGAAAGCTATTGAGAAAATCAAGGGAAAGAATCAATGCTGAGATCCTGCATTTATGCATTTTACTGGTAATTGGGTCATTAGAAGTAGTAGCAGATGAACTAGGAATTGCACATGATTATTCTGCACAGACAGCAATATCCAAGACTGGAAGTAACATCTTCACCTTGAACTTAGTGAAGACTGTTGAAAGGCTCAAGTATTTTGTTGGAGGAGTGCAAAGTGAAAAACTGAGGTAAGAAGGTAAATTTTCGAAGGATTGAGAAAATCCTACAATTCAAATTGAGTTTATTACATCTATCTTTGCACTTCTGAATTCAAATTAACTTCCTGCACATATTCTTCAAATTCAGCCTACAATGTATAATTTTTTAAAGATATTTCTAGCATCAACTTCAAAGAAAATTTATGGAAAGCTTACTAAAGGAAATAAACACAGGCAAACAAAATTATATCAAATATTCAAACCTATTATTTGGCAATTTTCCACTTTCAAAAATCATCAACTTATGAGGACTTCAGTATCTCATATTTCACTATCAATATCACAAACTATCTTGAGAGAAAAGATAATGCCCTCTATTTACTGAATATATACTGAGGAGGACATGGAAGGAATGGTACCCAGAAGACACCTCTTTGGCCTGGAACCTTTACGGGTGGAAGCCATCCGTAGAAAAGGTCATTTGAATCCTTGCTACAGAATAATTTTAAAGCAATCTGAAAAGAATTAAGACCTTTCTATTGCTGTGATTTGTTCTATGCAATTCCTCACTGAACAATTGTACCATCAACATTGATAGTTTTCCTTAAATAAGGAAATTTGCCATTGGCCAGAAAGGCCACAAAGTCTACACTTCCGTCTCTGCAGCAGCTGCAAAGCCTGGAGTAGGCTGTACAATATGAATTTTAACAGCAGTAAACTGAGACTTAGAGCACATTAATTTTCCAATAATCCCTGCAGAGCACGTGTGTGTATCTCTGTTTCCCAAAGGGCCACTAATCTGAGGAGCAGATAAGCATCTTGCCCAAGGCCAAGAAGAAAACCTGTGGCAGAAATGGTGAAAGCACCTGAAGAATTTTGTTTCACAGACTCTTATTTTAACACCCAGGCCACCCTCCACCTTCTCATTTCAACACTGGTGAAAGAACTGCCCAGATCTAATTTGAGATAGGGTAAGACTGTAAGAGCATGACCACATTAACAACCTCTATTTTCTTTTTTATACTGCACTTTCAGGGGCATGCTACTCCTCCAGTGGTTTACATTTTACAGAGGAACTGGCATAAACCAAAACCTTTTAAATTGGTTGAAACCTTGCTGTTTCCTGGGTGTTAACAACAAACATTTTCTTGTTGAGAAAGCCACATGCATTTTAGCATACCTACATGAAAACAGAAAAATCTTGCTCCCACACTGATTGACTGAGCATCTTGTTAATCATTGCAGTGTGTATCATTAATTCATTATTCAGCTGTGATGTGTTTTCCCCGTGACAGCTTAAAATATATAGTGAGTGAATACTTACTGAGTACAAAGTACTTTCAGATTATAATATTTTATCGTGGTAAAGAAAGCTCTAAACCTCTTATGAGCTCTTATGATTTGACACATAAGATGTGGCAAAAAGTTGAGGCACAACAGCCACCATTATAAATATTTATAGACATACCTAAAGTCTTATATAAAGTTCATCCTGTTAAAGGACATGTTTTATGTTGTACAATTCCTCTTAGAATATCAATCTAATAAGCACCAAATGAGGCTGAAGACAATGCTGTTATAAAAAATGGAGAAAAATGATTAAAATGTGATAATTATACTGACAGTTTATATGCTCAATCTAATCAACCAAGCTTCCAATTTGTCATAATGTACACTCACTCATACATTATTGCTTAATTATAGCAACACTTCTATTTCGAAAGGCTGTCAATCATGCAAATGCCTATCATTTTTCTCTATTTGCATTTAAGAGATATATTTTTAGTTCATTTCCAAAGCCCTCTGAGAACCTGAATTAACCCCAGCTCTCTCTTTTGTTTGCAATACACATCCCTGTTTATTCACTGGTTGCTGTCTGTGCTGGTTTTGCTGTGTGATTTGCTGCTTTACAGTTCATCTGCTGCCAAAGGGATTTTTGAATTTCATCTCTGTTCCTGAACCATGGTCTTGATGATCTATGTGTTCTTAGGAGCTGCAGACCTGAGATTGAACTATTCAGGTTTGATGTGAATAAAATTATTAGACAATCTTGGCTTCTGTTCTGGATTTGTCTTATTAGTCCTGCAGGGATGGGAAGAGGGGAGAGAGCCTTTCCTTTCTTCCTTGGGTAGCCCTGCCAAAATCAGTGGGGCTGGTTCTGGGCTTTAAGTTATGAAAAAGTGTGAAAAGACGTCCTTCATAAACACATCCTGACGTTCGCATTCTGATGCATGTTCCACTCTGAATTGTTGTTACTCTGTTTCTTTTGGTTATTTTAATAATATACCTTTGAGAACCTCTGGTCTCTTCTGTCCCCCACCTTCTCCAGCTTTGTTCTAGTGCATAAGTGGAAGAAATGTTTGGCATTTTATGAGAACATGGAGCAACACAGCAAGAGAAATTCTGAACAGGACCCATCAGCAGTGGTAACAAAGGGAAAACTTAAGGAAGTTGTCAGGAATTCAAATACATTGGGAGAGCTAAGGCAGCAGGAGGAGAAGCTGTGCAGTGCCACCAGCGGGCAGTCTTCTGGTAGTAAACAAGAGGAGATGTTCTAACATGAAATATACAGCTCCAGAACTGAGAATTAATCCCCCTCTGCCAATCTTATTGATTCTGAAATTCTATGAAGTGACACACCAGCAGGAATCACTCCCTTGCATGCTATATTATTCCTCTTAACTTTTTTTGCTCTTATGCATTCTATCACGCATTCTATTTTTATCTTTGAAAATCTAACAGGTTATTACACACATATTTCATATGCAGTACACAAACATATTCTACTTGAGCTTTAGATGGTAAACAAATAAACAAATAAAAGATCAAATTATGAGTTTGGGTGGTAAAAGAATTAACAAGAAAAGACAAAAACATGACATCATGCTATGAAAAATGTCAAGTTATTATTTGAGTGTTGGTTCAGGAAAATCTCAATACATTTCTGGTAAATGAGGCATGAAGCATATTCTTAAAAATATGGTGTCCAGGAGATAATGCTACCCAATATTTTATCCTAATGGTAATATATAGTACTTTAAAAAGCTTGAACTTTAAATCAAACACTTTGGGGAGGACATGGACAATCTATTAGTTTTTCAAATGTAAGTTAGTATCAATATGAAGATGAGAGAATAAACCATTTCTGGGAGCTTACTTGGTTAAAATCTGTTTTAAAATTGGAGTGTAGCTTATCCTTTAATTAGTATGTAGGCGATATGAATGATTCTCCCATATCATCTGGACTTCTCCAAAACTTCATATTTCTTGAATGAAGTCAATCATATCTTGTTGGGTGAAGATAACCCCCACTGTTCACACTCATGAGGGATGCACTACATTTGACTCAGTACAGTAATTTGGTGACAAAACCATAGCATTTGCCATGCTTGCAGAGAGTACAGAAAACAAAGCAAAACACCAAAAAAAAACCCACCAAAACCCCCAAAAAACAAAAAACCCCCACAGCATGCCTTTGAAAGACAGAATATTTTACTATTTCTAAATAAACATTTAGTGTTAGAAATCCCTTTTGTTCATATTAAAATTTATTCTGAAGAAATTTATCTTCCCTATTTTCCATTCCTTCTTACTTTAAAAGCTATCTACAACACATTCCTCCTGGGACAAGTTGTTGCCCAAGTTTTTATCCATCTCAAGCAAAACCAAATACAAGATTTTTTTTTTTATACAGAGAACAATGACAAAATACATGTATCTCACACATATACCTATTTAGAGGACAGTAGTACTAGCACTTACCATTCTTTAAATCCTCCACTGAAAGCAGTATGATGCAAATCCTTTCAAATCTTGTGAAATAGCTTCAAAATTTTGCTCAGATAATAGCAAGTTACTGTTACAAATCTACTTGTTATAACAACAGGAAGTTCACATGACAGCCTGCCTATCTTACTTTTGGACAGACCAAACTGTATCCATTTGAAAAATAAACTATTATGTCTTTTCTTCTGATTTTTACAAGATTTCTGTGGAGGTTGTGAGTCAGCAACAGTGACAACTCTTTCCTATGCTAGAAAATCAGTGTGCAGATACAGTTGTTGTATAGGTGAAATGGACTTTCTGCAAAGATTGCCTCTGGAAAAGTCGTGTGTCATTTTTCTGGTCAATGTCCTTTACTTCCACTTGACAGAGCAAGCAGTTTTAGGAAGGACTCCAAATCTGGCGATTTTGCACTTGATTTCACGCTGACAGCTACAGTGTACCAACTGTTGAGGCTACTTGGGTGTCAAGCACTTCTCCTGATTCTCGTGGTTATTCTGTAAGACTGGAGAGAGGTCACTTCTGTTTGGCTTTATCACGTGTTAAAACACAAGCAAACAATAATTCTTTCATAAAAAGGGCCACAGCCTAAAGCTGAAATGTAGGCTGAACTAGTTTGTTTATAATTAATACATCCATTTGAAATTACCTTGTTAAAGTGTGTGGTAGGACTGCCATTCCGTCACACACATAGTTTCTCTTTTGCTCATGCTTTGCAGTCTTTCCTGAGGGTTTTTATTTCATCTAACATGTGAATATATGAAGGTGTGTGAAGTGGAAGGCTGCTACTCTCCAAGCCCTCTGAACAAGGGCCTGCAGCCAGTTGGCTGCTGGTATCAGGATGCAGACACTCTTTGCCTGCCTGTCATGGGCATATGCTAGGACCCTGCTTACCCCCTCCCCAAACCAGTAAAAGCTCTGTTTTTGCAAACCTTGCATGTCAAATGAAGTAAAGCTTTCAACTGAATTTGAGAACTTCTTACCTGTAGAAAAATAATTTGTCCCAAGGGATGCAGGTTCAGTGTCCTGACAGAAGCCATTTCTGGACTGACAACAAAGAGATCCAACACACACCTCAGGTCTTTGATAGGATGTCAAATACCTGAGGCCTCTCTGTGCCATGCTTCTGTCCCAACAACATATTCCAGTAGTGACCTCAGAAAACCTTCCTCCTCAGTTGGGAACAGCCAAAGTCCCTTTATAATATGGACAAAAAAATTCACAGGGGGTCCTTACTCTGGTTGTTCATCAGACCACCTCGACACCTCCACAGTCTTCTCACAAAGTACCTCCTGGGTTCCTTGTCCAGTCCTATTTCTGAACAGAGTTGAAGAAAGAGCTTTTAGATTTTTTTAATTTTTTTTTTTTTTTTAACCAGAGACATTCACAAAATAGACTTTCCTTGCTGAAAAAAGGATATTCTACTTTGATCACGGGACAGACTTCCTGACATCCTAGGCATGGCTAAACTCCACATTTTCCTCTACATAGTCTTGTGAAGAAAGCTAACATGGTTTACTTCAAAACTAATGGAACAGTGCTAGGGCCAAATCTTTCTCTTAAAAGGCCGATATAATCTATTTCACAGGGCTATGACAAATTACTGAAATAAGATTTATTACTAATGTTTAACACAGAAACTTGCCCAGGACCTAACTCAAGGGAGTGTCATTTGCCCATGACATTCATTAGAGCTACTTTACCTCACAAAGAACAATCAGAAGAAAATTTGCCTCATATATCCTTTGAATATATGGCTTCCAGCATAATCTTTGAAGCAGCGTAATATAAAGCTTATGCAAACTGGACACAATAGGAAGCAAGGAAGAGACTCTTTTTACTTATAACCATGTAATAGGTGTAGTTATTCAGCATGCAATTTGAATTTCAGAAGAAAAAATTCAGTCAAAGAAGCAAAAATGCACATAATGTTTGAACTGGAGAAAGATATATAAAATTCCTTTTCCTTTGGAATTTTCCCCAAATGAGAACTCCTCTATGCTGAAGAGTAGCCACCATGGTAACACCCAACAAAGACCAAATGGGAAATTATCAGTGGAGAACAAAAGGAGGAGGTCCTAAGAACACACATGCGACCTTGACTCTGCCTGTGGCCTGTGGCACACAGCTGCTGCGTGTGATTGTTGTCGAGAGAGGAAACAGAGCTGTGCACTGTCCTGGGGGAATCTCTGTGCTGTTTGTACGTGGTGCTGAAAGGCAAGAGGGTGAAGCACAGCTAGTAGAGTGCTGGGGAGGATAGAAAATGATTGAAGATGTGTGTCCTCATGTGTGTAATAGCCTCGGTTGGGTTGAGGGGCTGGGGGGAGGGAAAGAATTAAGGAATAGGAATGCATTCCTAATGGGTTCTTTATTTTCTCCTCAGCAATCAACAGCTCTTGACTTTATATCAATTTATCTGTCTGCTCTGTCACTCTTTTGGTTGATGGTCATTCCTTGGAAACTTCTGTGTGAGTTGCTACTAATGAATAACAATGAATTGAAAACACTGATGCTTAATACCCACTTTTCTCTGTCTTAGGAAAAAGTGGGTTTTTGCAATTGTTACCAGGCTGAAATATTTCAATGACTGCTGTTTCCCAGCCACCCTTTTAGATTTTCCCTGTGACTGTGGTCTCCTTTGGGAATGGCCACATGAGTTACTTTAAATACCAGGTGTGAAGTTTGGTCAGTCCAGTGTCATTTGTGTTCTTTCCATGCCATCAGAGCAACTTCCACGTAACTGGCACCTTTCCCAGGAGACTGGCTTTTTAAATAAATAAAATTCTAAAGGACACAGATATGGCTTCCATGGCTGACAAGAAGAAATAAAAAACAGTGGAATGTTTTGACTCATAGAGGAGATAAGATTTGGCCAAAGGACTTTGAGATGATGGCCAAGTAGAATAAAACTTACCGATAAATAGTTGAAAAATCTACTGCAATTACTGCCCTGTGAATCCAAAAGTATTTTACTTAATACTAATGATCTTGATACTGGTACTGAACCATAACTAATGTTACAAATTTGCAAAAATTAAAAGAACATTGCCTAAAATATCAATGTGTCCTAACACCAAGGTCATTCTGAAATGATATGGCTCTTGTCTAGTTACCCAGATAACCCAGGAAGGATCTTTTCCTAGCAAACTTCACCAGCTAACCACGGATTTATTTAACTTATAAAGAAGATTGTTGACAAATACTCTAATGAAGCATTTTCCCCATAATTACATTAGACCTAGGTGTGCTCATAGATCCATGGTGCAGAGTATCTCCTCTGACAAATATCCTCTCCTTCCTCGTTATTCCCTCCAGAAAAGATTCAGCCTTCTCCCAGCTTGTCAGCAGCAGTGCTGTGGCACACCCAGAGAGCCAAGCAAGCAGACAGGCTCCCTTGAATGCTCTGCTTGGCTCCAATTCTTCAGTCAAGGAGTGTCTGGATGTGCAGCCCCTTGTGTTTTCCATGAAGGCTGACTGTGCCATCCTTGAGGATGCTGAGGAGACAGGGATAAAGCCAGATCCTCCTAAATACTAAGGC